>KK351314.1:36562-64821 GCA_000671755.1 Glossina brevipalpis | reverse complement strand
AAAACACCCATAAACTTTCCTAATCTCTATTGCGGAAAAGTTTAAAGTTTTTGTTTAGTTTTTGCTTGATTTGAGTTTGAAAATAATTTGTTTGATCAATTTTAAACCAAATTTATCCACGCATGTATGGGTGTGTTTATGTGTCGTGAGTAGTGTAAAAAGTATTGAAACTGTTATTAGTTCTTAAATGAGATAAGTATAAGATTACATTGAAAGTCGGCTTAAAAAGCTAATCAATGTTAAGTAATAACAATTTATTTTAAATAAAAATTTACTCGAACGAATTTTGAGCCACGTAACCCAGTTGAGCCTATTTTCATAGAACAACAACAAAGTGACAACTATAAACGAAAAGGGTTGCCGATCGATTTGCCTGAAAAGAAAATGCTTAGTGTCTATACATACATTTTTTTATTATGACCCTTCACTTACGGGAGATCCTCTACACTTGCGGTTAGGGAGGGAACAATAAGTAACAAGAGTGGGAGAGCAAATGGTCACAATCCGGAAAATGCATGTCTGATAGCTAAGTGTTATGTATCTACCGCTCGAACGCATTCACTATAGTGAAGCAGCAACCATCGCAACAAATCGCAACCAATCGATAGTACCGTACTAGGCGTTAAACCCGGATATGCTAGCTTGATAGTTGCTCTTCTATGCTCTATCATTGATGTCTAAGAAGAGTTTTGAGGGCACGTAAAAGCCGCAGGTACTAGATAGAGCGGAAAACTCCACCTAGTACTAGCCTCCTTACTTAGAGGGATCTTACTGCATAGTTAAGAGAAAAAAAACAACAGGTTTTTGTCAGAAAAGAACGTGTAGAACGACGAGTACTTACTGCGGACAAAGTCAGAGCTCTTATATTTGGAAAGTGGAAAATTCTAACACATCCGGCTTTATCAGGCTATTCTTTGTACATTTATCAACGGTAGATATCTTTAGGAAGAAGGAATTAAGCTCCAAAAAGATGTCTAACAATAACTAATATTTTCATCGTTTTCGTGGGTGGCGGTTGTGGGAATGTGGTACAATTGGTCGGAAAATCATAAGGGATTTGTCAGATTATCCACTTGTTAGTTTTTTCTTCTTCTTCTTTCAAAGCATTTTATATTTTTTAAACAATTTGTCAAACTGCGAAGACTGCACGTACCTTTAATTTCAGTGTAATTACGTACACATATGTTTGTACTTCAATAGTAAAAAGAAAATTTGAAGAGTTTACGAAAACTTGAAATATTTGCTTTTTCCTTCAACTGAAGATGAAAATAGTTTTGAAAACATTTAAATAATTATAAAATCGATTCTCTTTTTGTTCTTACATCATAAACGTAACGTATGTATGAAAACAGCTGACGACTTAGCTGAGCATGAGTCCTTGTGAAATGAATTTTACACAACAATTTTTGGGCAGCTATGGTATGGACTTAAGTTTAGATGAAAAGTTAGAGTAGCTTTCTCAGCAAACTTTCTTTACTTATGTTATTGCTTCTTTTTTCTTTTTCTTTTTATTTTTTTATTTTTTGCATTAGAATTTATTGCAATAGAAAGAGTTTCTATATTTATACTAAAACGTATATAGATATATGATATGCCTGCTAATGCGAGAGAGAGAGATAGAAAAATTCTATACATTTATGCATAAAGTTGTTATGTTTGTAAATATACCTGAGGAGAACAAATCAAATGTTATCTAGCAGAGCATTTGTTGGTGGATATCGTAAGAGAATAAAATTATTTCCTCTGGCACTCTTCTCATTTTACTGTACTGACCGAGTAAATGCGAATATTAAAACTCTCTGATAAACGAATGTGTGAGTGAGAGACTTTTTAGCAATAAAATGCTACTTATTCTTCAACTAAATGAAGGCAATTTAGATTGAAACATGTTTTTAATTTGAACATTTGAATGCATGCATGCATGCATGCATGTATGTATGTATGTATGTACGTATAACGTTTATGTGATGTGATCGTAATATTGCTATAGTAATTGCGTAACCAAAGAAATAACTACCGTATACACGAGTATATTTTATTGTTTTTCATTGAGAAATTTTCAATTGTTTCTAACTTTGTTTAGGTTGGTTGTGATTGAAATCTATTCTTACAACGATAATTGAAATTGTAGCAGTCAGCAAATTTAACTTAGAAATCTTAATTAATATGTACCGGTAGTGTTGTCATCTAAAGATTCAGTTCGATGGGATACAGTTTGGATCATTAAAAAGTCCGATGTCTTCGATCTGAAGCGAATATTCTACGCTTTTACACATTATGGTCCCCTTTTGATTTTGAGTGCAAATGCGGTTGCATGAAAATGCATGAAAATCTTTTAAAAACAGAGAAAAGTTGAAGTTAAATAAAATTTATTTAATTTAATGAAATGAATGGTATGAAGTGATTGATATCAATATATATGAAAAAAACAACAATGAGGAGTAAGCGAACGGCTTTTGCTAAACGATTCTTTTAAATTTAAGCGCCTGATTATGATTCATTTATTGTATACAATGAATTTTCTAATCAGAAAATATAGAGACCTTTTATGGAGTCACCGATATTTATTTTTATATTCAACTATTCAAAAAAATCTAAAGCAAGATTTTTGTACGATTAATGTATTGAAAGTTATTTGAGCAGGAGAAAGTCAACAAGAATATGTTCAAATAACGTTGCATCGTATGAAGTATTAAAAGTAACAGTACTTTTGTGTTTATTCGTATCAGCAGCAAATTTTTATCATATCTAATATATAATGTTATGTGCGCACTAAGCAATGGGGGCAAGCGAGAATGGTTTTTGAAATATTGCTGGAGAATTTCTGGCAAAATTGAATTTTTTTTATTTTCATAAAACATCGTATACGATTTAATTGCCAGCATTTTAAATTGATATCGCGGTTTGCAAAATGATGTGTTTGATCCATATTTCAAAATTGCATTTTTTGCTTCATCAATGAGGTCTTGCTATTCACTGAGTAGAAAGACATAAACAAAACGTTGTCCTTCCAAACGCAAAAATAGAACAAAAAACCATCACACTCTACTTTCATACTCTACTAGAATTTCTGGTATAATTTCTCAGAATTTCTGATTGCAGTTGTTCGTATAGATGTGTTAACTGCTACGTGTGAAGAATGTAATGTAGAACGGAAGTATATATCAACGAATTTTTTCTATATTTTCCGGCAACATTCGATGTACGCGTTTATCCGGATTAGCCATACGCCTCTGTCAGTCTGTCTATCGGCCTCAACTCTTTCCATATATTCTCTTGTCAAACAGTCGGTAGTAAATTTTTGGTCATGGAATGAATCCTAATTATTTTTTTTTTATGATCGCTTCCCATATACGTCCATGAAGCCCCAACACTAATTATTTTAAACAAATGATATCATACGCTTTCAGACGAATTTTATAGAATCTCGTAATCGTACAGATTAGTTTCTTGAACAAAATCGGTTAATTCAACATCTTCCTCTTCATATACGCCCTAAAAGTATACTAAAGGTTTTGTTGTGGTCGATTCAGGGCGAAACTCTCTAACTGTGTGTTTTTTTATTTAAGTTATAATGTATGGTTGTACGTGTGTGTGTGTGTGTCTGCATTTTACTAAAATATTATTGATACATAAATTTTTTCCTAATTTACACACACACACACACACACACACACAAATACAAGCAAGTAATGCTGACTGTATTTAATATGATTTCACCTCCATTTCATATTTGAATTATTGCTTATTTACCGTTAAATGTAATTAAAATATCTTTTACAGACCCACAGACCCATACGTGTAGAAAGACTAACGTTTTATGCTAAATACCTGCACTGGTCGATAATTAACTTTCAATGAAAGAATAGTGCATTTATAGCTAAATTCCTATTATGCGATATCCTTGAAGCTCTAATGGCCAGGCTACAGGATGCTTTAATATACATAATTAGCAAAAAAAAAAAATATTATTGTCCGCAATATCATTTGCTTAAAAGCACTTGATGTAGAAGTAAATTCTTTTATTATTCAATTAGATGGGAACAGATATTGTTTAGCTGCGTTATGAGTCTTCATGCCAAGCTGAGAATAAATATAGCGATTGAAACTTTTAATGTGACAGTTTTCACTAGATTTGTATGATAATATTTATAAAATCGGAATTTTCCGTTATCGCTCACGAAAATGACAACCAAAAAAAAAAAAAAATACTTAATTCAAAATGTAGTCATTCATCGCCAGCTATGGATTCTCTCCATGTCTAATAATTTGTAGATGTTACGCCAAAAAAACTTTCTTTTCTTTTTTTTGAGGCAAAGCAGCCATCGAGCCTTTTTCCTAAAAAGTGAAGCGCTGCTCGTCACCTGCGTTTCCCATTGATGTAAATAAGTGGTAAGTGGTAAGTGGTAACAAGGACCCAAGTCTAATGATGAGTAAATTGCATGGGTTAGCACTTTCCACTTAAATGCTTTTGAGGCGTTACGAAACGGTGGCAGATTCACGTGTGAATATCCAGGGAGCTCTTTAAGAAGTGGCACCACCACTGTAACAACCTAAAAAAAAGCGCACCTTTGATACATTTTTATCGGATATATGTTGTGGGTAAACTAGTTTTTTTAAGATGTTTGCAACGTCCAGAAGGAAGCTTCAGAGTTTCTATAAACTAAATAACGTATTCTTGATCGGTTTAAGCATATTCGTCTCTCCGCGTATGTGATTTCTATTGTAAACGGTCTTCTGGTTGCAAAAATGAAAATATCGTCTTAAAAATGGTCTGGTGGTGCAGGTGCACATTGAAAATATGAAATCGATCTATAGCATGATCCTATGAAGTTCTTAAAGCTTTTCTTCTTATTCCATCATCTTTTTTCGATTAATCCAAGTGAGCTCTTTTTTAGCGATCGTTAACTTAGTGCGGGCACTTGGTGACTTCCCACAACGAAATGTTAAATTAGTTTTGAATCTATCTGACGATTACATTAATCAAAAAGAACGCGGTACATGGGGCGATAGTGCCGTTTCGCCTTATATATATTACACTGACACTTGTTGGAATCGTAAATAATTTTTAGTGATCTTCCTTAAAGTGATCTTCGTTATATCACCGGTAGACATAATTATCCAAAACCGAAGTGTTATCGAAGTGAATTCTTGTTGAAAATTTAAAAAAAACTGATGCACGCAAATGCTTCGAATTTATTTTTATATTTTGTTTTCTTTGAATAGCGTTTAGTAATATGCTTATTATTATTAAGAAACAAGCCTCTGTGAACTGATGAGTGCCCAAGAGATGAGTAGTATTTCCTTGAAAACGGATTTTAAATGATTTTTATGACAAAATCAAAAAAATAAGTAAATATTCCTGTGTGAATTTGTAATAAATTTCATGGATTCTATCACTGATCACATGAACACACACACACACATACAAACATACACACACAAAAGAAAATATCCGCACCTTGAGCTAAGGATAGTTTTCCTCTAGAAAACTTTTCCAACAGAATAAAGTTACGTCGAAGACTTTGATGCTTTGTTGAATTTTGTATTTTTTTTTTTCAAATATTTATGTGATGTTTACTTGAGGTGAGGTATAAAAGAATTATTGAAGCATATTATGATGATAGTCTCGAAAAACCTGGTACTGTTTGAGAAAAAAGAAAAAGAAGGAAAATGAGAAAAAGTACAATAAAGGCTAACGGTAAAAGCAATCTATTAGTTGCAAGTTGACAAAGTTTACTATGTTGCCAGGACGACCGTTAGTAAGAGAGGAAAGGAAACGTTCATTATTTTAAAGTTAAACAAGACAAACAAATACTTTTTTTTTTTTTGATTTTTTTATGTTACACTTACTTTATCGAAGTGAAAAAGAAGAAGAAGAAGAAGTGACAAAAACTATTGCAAATTGGTTACAATTTCTTTCTCGTGCAGCAGCATAGAACTTGTTCTGTAAAATATTTTATCCATGATTTTAAAGCGTCACATTTTCATTGCATTGGGAACGTATACCATGATACATACATAAGTACTTTGCAATGCAAAACCAGATTATTGTCATTATTACTGAATTTATTTCGATGAGAAAAAGCTGATAGAAATTTTATCCTGATTTATTTGTTCGTCGTACCGTTCCATATATGATGAAAGGAAATGTGACACGCGTGCAAAAATCACAATCGTGTGAGCAGCAAGCGATGAGTTGTATTTGGCTTGCGGTCTCGAACCCTTAATATCCTTCATCATCGTTGTCGTCGTCATATATTGTTATAAACATGCACTTCACTTTACGCGAGTGCGATATATTAAATCTGTAATACTAAATGTAACACTAACAGTGATCTCCTAATGTCTATATATTTAGTTTTTTTTTTTTTTTTTTGACAAATCAGCATAAAGTTCATGTACATGTACATGTCTCTTTTTATCTGTTGCTTTGCTTTCTCTTTATAATTTATAAGTTATAAGTTAAAAGTTTTATCTGCAATCTAGAGATTTAATCGTTGGCCCGTGGTATTGGCTTATACCTTGCCACTCTACTCTACTGATCATTATCTGATTCTTTGTAAAGTTTACCCGAGTTTCACGCATATAAAAAACGTGTAAAACGGATATGTACGGAGTATGCATGCATGCATGTGCATGTGTAGAGATTTTTTACAGTTAGAAAAAAAAAAGTTTAAAAATTGCAAATATTTATATTTCTCCATAATAATATGAAATTTATATGCGTACATTAATGTAAACATTAATATATATGAATGTACAATGATTTCATGCGTATATTTATTAAACGGTATTACATGAGCGAAAATGAACATAAAAAAAAAAAATAAAACAAAGAGAAAAAAAAATGTATTTATGCGTCAAATTCAACTTTTTTTTATATTTTTTTCTTTTTATACATGGAATACATGAATGTATGTATTAATTGCGTAGATAATAACATTTGTTTAATAAATCATTTTAATGTTATCCACTACTTTGTATCACATACATTGAATGATAAAAATTTAAATAATATTTTTATAAAAAGTTTGTATCGATACGCAGTGACGACAATAATTTTTCAAGAATTATTCTCTTATCACATTATGCGATCATCATCATTCTACAAAAAGGAAAATTTCTTTTGAATTCTTAAAAAATTAAATTAAAAATAATATTAAAAATAATAATATTCAATGCATTTAGATAACGATTGAGCGATTAAAGGTTAACTGCATTTATTTCCTACCGTGATTTGACTATTGTTTCCAGATATTTCCTTTCTGCTCAGAGCAGCGCGAAAGCATCTTTCTTTCCTTGTGAAAAAGCCCAAGTTCCATTGTAAGCTGTTGGAAAAATTTCTACATCATATGTAGAGATTCATTATCCTTTAAGTATATATTTTAAAATTTGTTTAGAGCGTTGAAATTGCTTAAAAAAATTTTTTTTTTTTCAAGTTTTCGAAAATGGGTAAGTAAAAGAAAAACATAAGCAAGATCACAGTTCACAGATTTCTATTTTATTCGTATTTTATAAAAATGTTTTTAAATCTCACATGTACACCTTACAGGCTTCTCGATCTGCATAACATAGTTTTCAATCAAATAATTCACATATTTATACGCATATATACAGTTTATCTATTCTGGCAACATAACGATGTGTCTGTGTGTGTGTGTGTATGCTACTTATTACGATTTATTGAAGTCTATCCATTCATCCGTTCTTCAATACAATACTAGTCGCAGGCAGATATTCAGAAATATGATTTCAATGAAATTCGATTGGATTGAGTTTCTTCTCCGTTTTTCACTTATTTCTATTCGCGCAATAAAAATTAATTCTTTATCATATTAAGGCTTGATTGTCTTTTTCCTATTTACCGGTTACCGGTTAAGAAACGTATGTAAATGAGACTCAGTTTGTGTAATAATCGTTATCTTTTTCTTTTTCTCTTATCGTCTTCTTTCGTTCACTGTCATTACTTGCGAGGTGAAATGTGGTTCGTTTCTGTTTTTTTTTTCTTTTTATTTTTTTTTTTTTTTGCTGACATCGAAAGCACTTTAAAAATAATTGCCGAAACGCCAACGGAATGTTGTGCATCACATTTTGCCGCTTTGACAATTAAAATGTTCTTTCTTTCCACATTAAATATTCGAAAAATGTATGAAACAATGAATGAGAGTGAGTATAAGATGCATATCCTTTCCATCTTTTCGTTAAGAAGACAGACAATGTAATAAAAGCCAATAAAACCTTATTGGCCTTATCTAAGGATGCACACGTATTTTAATCTGGCATTGGTGGATTGAAATTGTGGTCGCAATGCTGGTGCTGGTGCTGGTGCTGGTGCGGGTGCTAGTGCTGTTGCTGTTGCTGGTGATGGCATGCTACGCGTTATTACTTACTTACTATATATCTCTGTGTTTTTTTTAAATGATACGCTGATGTTGATAAATATGCCAAAGGGTGTAATAGTTTAAACGAACTTTATAGGAAATAACAGCCAGAACAGCAACAACTACTAGAGACTACGTTTTTTTAATCTCTTATTGCATTTCTCGCATCGCATCGCATCGCATCGCATCGCATCGCATCGCATTGAATGTCAGGCGGAACAAGAAAGAACATTTTAATTGCATTCGTTGGGGAGATTTAGGAAAATTCTATCGGTAAATTATCATTGAATTCCTTTATTTCCTTTTCACATTTATACGCCATACTAGCCATACAGTATAGTCCTTTATAGTGTAGTGATATAAAAAAAAATATATATTTTGTTCGACTTCGTATCCTTCTTCTCTTTTATTGCATTGAAATTGAATAGATTCATTTACAAGCTAACAATGATTCTTATTTACTGTTCCTATTATGAAGTATCTTTTCTTTCGCAAAACAAATTCATTATAATCGTTTTGAAAATTTTACCTTTTTGTGTGTGTTTGTGATGATTGAAATCAATCAAGCTCTGTGTGTAATAACTTAACTGAAGTTCATCATCAGTATCATCAGCTATGTTATAGGGAGTTAAATAGTCGAGTTTAACTAATTTTTTTTTTTTTTTTTCAATTCATCTCATTATTTGTGGACAGTTGTTATAGTCATGACATGAGCATGAAGTAAGGAAGTTGCATTTGTCATGTCCCAGTTGGAATCCATTAAACTCAAACTAATGTTTGACAACATTAAAAACACTTACAAGCCGGTGGGTGTTTGCTGAGCATAATTTAAATGCATTAACCAACCCTTGACAACAAAACATAAACCAATGAAACCGAGGAAGAGAGAATAGTTTTTCGAATTTATTTTATTTCATTTTCTTACTGAGTTTCGATTTAAATCAAAATCAAAATCAAAATCAAGTATTGTTTGACTCAATTAGACCGAGGAAGCCTTTTTCTTAAAACCCATCTATTGAGGATAGGCTTGAATAATGCATAAAATATAGAGAATTTTTCTTCCTTGTTCCCTCCCGTTCTAAAGAGAATTCCTGAATTACTTTCGAATTTGTTTTGTAGTCTGGTTGCGAAATATTTTAAATAAATTTTATCTTTTCCCTTCCGTAGGTATTGTTACCTTCAATACATAAACAACAACAAATGAGGGGTTTACCTTCATTTATCTTAATGATATAGATATGGGATAACAAAAGCAAAACACTGGTTAAGTATTATAGTAGATTGGTGAACTTTGAATGAAAAGTTGGCGAACGTTGAATGAAAAGTGAGCGCGGGGAAAGTTTGGTAAATAAAAGAAGTTCCCAGCTCGGATATCTGCTGTGAAAAAATTGTAAATAAGGATGCGTTATACCACTAGTGGACGTATTAATTTTCTTGATTGCGAATATTTATTTGTATTTTCACATTAGTTTCACATACCACGTGTAATAAAAGGTGGATCAACTTTGTAGGAATGGATGTTTGTAACACCTAGAAAAACTTATCGTAAACGTAACTTTTATTATATAATAATAATTGTTGCAGAATCATACTCTACGCTTGCCTGTCCGTCTGTCCCTATGTCAATCTGTGTTCGACCTCCAAGATATTATGATAAAATCTGTAGCATTAATTTATTTTGCCCCAATGAAAATAGATTAAATCGTACTACATTTTCGATCATACCTCATATAAAGTCTTTTATTTTTTTTATAAAATTTGTTATATGAGAAATAATTTGCAATTTTCAAAATAGTCCAAAAAAAAGTCGCTGACTAATATATCTTCCCTGGGTATCGAATTAATTTGAAAAATTTATATCGCTTAAGCCAATTATTCGAAAGCCTTCTCAAGTAATCGTTCCGCGAAAAGATTTAAATAAAAACTGGTCCATAATAGTAATTTAACATAATATTATTAAATGCATCAAATATTTGGACCACATACATCTTTGGACTCTTTGGACTCTACTTTAAATAAAAGTTCGTACAAAGAATAAGTCTGTATATGACAACAATATTTATTAATTTTTAGTAATTTACGGGTCATAAACAAATAAAAACAATAATTGATATTTGATAAGATTTGGATCAAGTCGACCTCTGTTTCCAAGTGCTATAACCCAGTTTTCGAATGTAGAAATTTCTCATTTAAATTTATTATTTTGAAGATGCAAGTTGCAAATCACTACTATAACAGAGGGAAGGAAATATTGAAATTTTTTTTTAGTTCAACTTTATCGATAGAAATTTGATTACATTTGATTGATATATTCCCTCTCAAAGTACGCATATCATTTCAGAATTAAGTCTTATTTACTACAAGAAGAACACAACTCTGAATAGTGACTAAAAGGAAAGTTAACGAAAGATTTAATTTGATGTTTTCATTTTTCCAATTAACTCAGCTGCATACATGTCATGGAGCTTTAACGACCTTATATATAAAACGATTGCACTCCTACATAGTCTATGAATGCAAGTGCAAACGATTCAACGGAGTATCGTTGATTGTATGATATATCAAACACAAGAACGTCAGTCAGGTCGTTCCAAAAATAATATGGTTTTCCGAAATGTTATTAAGAAGTCACGATAGGAATGCAAACCAAATGGGGATGGATGGATGAATGAATGAATGGATGAATGGTGATGCATGGATGGATGGTGATCCATGGATGGATGGTGATGGATACAAAATACCCAGTCGACTCGGTAAGATCAACTTATCAGAATAAGGTGAAACGGAATTATGGTCAGAGAAGGCCAAACGTAAAATATCCTACAACCTTTCTCGCCTACTACAACTGAAACTTAAGAAGATATTAATAAGAATTGAAAATTTTAAACGAATGAATGAATATTTGTTACAAAATTCTTATATCGAAAGGGATCCGAAACGGTACGATGTGGAATCAGTATGGTCTCTTTGGTGTATGGTGTAGTTTATTTTTTTGGGCCAAAGAACTGATTATCGCTCACATATTTTCATTATGAAATATTAAGAATTCTACATTTTACCGTGTAAAGGTAAGATTTTCCTAAAAAGACTTATTACGAAGAAGTCTAACATATGGAAATTTTTTTCACTTTAATGTTGAGAGTAGAAAGTACATACATACAGAGACCACATTATTTATGAGAACACCGTATGTATATATGGGTATTCAGTAAGTGCAGAAAAGTTATTGGTGTTCAAGTCGATGAAAAAATATGAACAAAACGAGGCGACAATTTTGACTTCTTTTGATTGAGTGATAGGCAGGCAAGGATCTTAAAAAGTTTTTCAAAGTGATGCTCATATATATGTGAGAGCAGCAGGATATTCTGTAAAAATTGAATGCGATTACCGGTAGTTTATTGAATCAAATGCTTTTTTTCGTTTTCTAGAATATTGATTTTGTGTGTGAATGAAAGAAAAATATTTTTGTATTAATATTTTTATATCGTTAAATATTCTTTATAACGTTTAAGGCTATTGATGTGGAAAATTTTCTTAATAAATCTATTTTTCTATTTTATTTCAATTGAGTTTCCATTTTAATGTTTTTGTGGTTATTTTTTCCTCTTTTAGTTTTCGTTTTCTTTTTCTTTTTTTGCTTTTATTTCCTTTTTTTATTCATTTGCGTGTATAATTAAATTCAAATTTATGTTAAACTAACTATTTGAGGTTATGTGATAATTTATTTAGAAAACCTTACCATTGTAAATCTTTGTCGGTTTCTCACTCTCTCTGTTAAGAACATTATCGTATTGTTAACCATAATTTCTCTTTAAAATTTATGTTATACTTCAGTAATCGAAACAACAACAACAACAACAACAACAACAACGACAACACAACAGACAATTTGTTCAAGTATTGTTTTATAAACTTGAAGCAATTTTCAGGGTAATACCGTAAATACTTATGTAAAGGAATTTCACTGCATTTATCGTTTTTGTCGTTGTTACTATTGTTGTTGTTATTGTTGTTGTTGTTCTTGTGATTGTGGTTTAAAAGTTGACTGCTATTGTGTGACGCTAAATTTGTAAATTAATGGCAAACTTTTGTCAAACCTCAACTATTCGCATTCAAATGTTTGTGTGTGATAAGTACGCAACGTAATTGCATAAGGAAGAGAGAGAGTGATTTATTAAAATATTTTTTGGCATAAAAACAAAAAACGATGTAAAGAATTAATAGGGAAAACTCTTCTTCCTTAAGAAGTGAAGTGTGTGTGTGTGTATTCATGAAACATTTTTTAAAATTCTTAAAAGCAAAATTGTGTTAAGTGCTTCTCCAATGGATTTTAAATTTTAAGTCAATTGCTTGCAATAATGATCTTGTTACCTAAATTTAAATCCTTTGTATCTCCTTTTACTTTCGGCGATCGACTGCCAACGGCAAAGAAAGAAAACTAAAAAACTAAGTGTTAGATATATTTGTTCATTATCGCGATTTCAATTTATGCAAATGATTAATAAATTTTTAAATTTATTGAATGAATTTTCATTTCAAATATTTGCAAAAGTAATCATTTCTGCCTGAACGGATAATACGTACATACGTACGTAGTCGTATTTGTGAAGGTTTCCAAGTAAAAATTAAGTTTTTTTGTTTGTTTATCTTTATCTTTTACGAGTGCTTTAATTCATTTCTTTCCTTTTCCAGTCAGTGAGTCAGTCAGTCAGAACTTAATTTTATTGCTAAACCTATTTTATTCCATTTGTTTTTTTGGTTTGTTTTTTACATACGTTTATTAATAAAAAAAAAAAAAAAATCTTGGCTTTAGATTTTTAATTGATTGAAATAAATAACAGGTAGAAGCGATACGTTTCAGCGATTGACACGTGATACTGAAAAGTTAATTTTTCATTTTGATTTTATAAACTTTCTATCGGAGAGGTCTAGAGGTGGCGTATCGGATATAAGACTTCTACTATAACGTTACTATTAGGCACCAAAGAATTTTTAGTTGGACTGTATTGATATATTTCCGTAGAGGCATCGAAAATCTGTGAGGAAATATAGTATAGATTTTAAAAACTAATGTATCCGTTATAATATTGTTTTCGGCTTTAGATAATACTTGCAAGATGCTACAGATGTCAGAGGTTCGAGAAGAATTTATTTTTTGTTGATAAGTCGTGACAGTTAGAAGAGGCTTTTGGTGGAGTTCAGCGATAATTATGTTTGTCCAAGTAAAGTAATAAATAAATCCATGAACAGCAACAAGCTTGTCCGAGAATGAAATTTTTTCAACAAAATATTGAGCTCTAAATTTGTGGCATATTTTTGGAGTTACCTTCGCTTCCACGGAAGTTTCGTGTTTAGTTTGCCTAATAGCCCTTTGCGTCTAAATTTCATCTGTAAATCTGTTAGCTCATCTAACTCTTTACTTGAATTCTAGCAGAAACATGAGCTTGGAGCATGAAAAAGGGATGCCTGTGCAGGCTATCTGAACAGCAGTGTTTTCAAAAAAGTGCTTAATTTTTTTTTTTGTTCATAATAAGTGAAAGACAAATTTTAAATTGCAATTGAGTCCTGTACTCATGTGCCCCTTTATTATACGTGTTTTTATCGATAAAGACCCTTATTTACCATTACTTGGTCTAAACAAGATGAACATATTTTTGAGGATGAATAGCCCCCTTTATCTGCCGTATATATATATGTATGTAGCGAAAATAAACGCAAGTTATTCAAACTTAAAAAACTAAAAGAAATTAATTAATAATTAAAGTGATGGTAAGTGATGGCCCTTGGTAGATGTACATTTGAGATTTGAGATAAATATCAGCCAAAGTGTGTTAAATGTAACTTATCTTGATCAATGAAAGCTGAAGATTCTCGTATGGTTACCATTACATGTTTCCTTTTTGTGTAGAAGAAATCTTTATCAAGCTTCTCAAAGCAAACTACGATTATAATTCGTTTTGGTGAACTTTTCAAAAACCTAAACTGTATGTGATTATGTGACTCAACGCACAAAGAGACTAAGAATTAAGTAAACGTGCGTTTAAGATAACGAACATTCGACTTTTGTTTTTCTTGTGCCATTAAGAGTCTCGTAAACACATTTGAATATAATTTAAAAAAAAAAATTTATTTTTTAACGCATAAATAATTCGCATAAACTAAAAGAATCCTTTTTTTAAATATATAGATTTTTCTCATTAAATTATAATAAACATTCATTTTGTAAGTTTGTAAGTGTGTACCTGTTATTTCCATGTGCGCTTTGTTAGGCAATAAATATTTATAGTTTTGCTCCATTTGTTGTATGTTGTACTTTTACGCTATAAAAACACGTTTAATTTTAGAATTATTCATGAGATTTTTTTTCGCGCCTTACATTTGAACATAACAAGCGAACAATTGTTGTTGTTATTGTTATGTAACGCCTTTTGCTTTTACACCTACTGCCTGTACAAAAGTAAATATATTAATTCCATTACTCCGTTTGTAACGTCTATGCGAGAAAGTGCTTCTTAAATCTCTTACGATATATATACGATCGCTTGTTAAAATGTTGTTGTTGTTGTTAAATTGATGTTACTTTGATCGTATCTTTTTAACTATAGTTGAAACATTCAAACATTCTTAGATCGTAACATTGTGCGAAAATTAATATTTAACCGTGAAAGCCAGTTATGTTAGAGTTAGAGTCACCTACGACAACGCTTGTTATATCTCATACGATATAGGTACGCTCGAAACATTCTTAGATCGTAACATTGTGCGAAAATTAAGATTTAACCGTGAAAGCCAGTTATGTGTCTCCGAATTGAATCACGCATAAGTTAGCAGGAGCTTAGGAAAAAAGTTCCGATCGATTTTAAATTGCAAAAAAAATTCCACAAAAATTTAATCGCTAAACTTCAAAACCCACTTATGGGTCTTGTTCTTACTGCTAATAATTTTATCTATCTATAATCGTTAACTCGAATATACGAACCGAAGATATCCAATAAAGAGATGCTTGAAGATAAGTTTAAGTCAAGAAAATATATTTTGAATTCTTGACCACCTCAAAGATGTGATGGGTCAGGTCGGTCAGTGGTTTAAATATGGCAAATTATATATATATATATATTTCCACAGCGTGTGGAAAACGATTTTCGGGGCGAATGCTTTGAAAATAATTGATTTTTAAAAATTTGAAAAAAGTTCCTTACATAGAGTTAAGGAAATGTGAGAAGCATATCTTGAAAAATGACAGAAATTTGTTAACAATTTTTAGAAATTAAGTATCAGAAGATTCGTTTCAAACCAAAAAGAATGCTTTTGTTTTTGCCATATTTTCATAGGAATGTGTATCTGTCGGTGGCTTATGCAATAAGTGTCGGGTGGTGGTGTGTTACGAAATTATGCAACTACTATTAGAATAAAAGCAACGGCGACAAGAACAATAACAATAACGATAATAACATAAACATGTTCAGTGAAAACAGTACAAAAATAAAACCATGTTTTTCATCTAGTTTTTTAAACAAGAGTTTATTAATTTTTCTTTTTAATACAGCGTTATGTGTACACGTGTGTATGCATGTTTAGATAGTAATCTGTAACAACCGGAATTTTTATGTTTTTCTCTTAGTTGTACTTTCAAAAGCCAACATTTTACAGCATCGTTTTACTGATGATACGTGTTTTCGTAAAAGCCTTTGCTATGCTTATCTATTAAAAGATCAATTAAAATTTATAAGTTAGATGTATGTATTGCATTTGAAAGGAGTGGTTAAGAGTGGTTTTTGCAAAGGTGGTCGGTTTTTTATATCTTTTATTTGTTGATCTCTTGATTTATTAAGCGTTGGATGGATGATGCCCAGATAAGGGGTTCATCTTCGTACTTATATGAAAAAAGGAGATTAAATTAAGAAGCAACACAAGTACAAATAGCACGTAAACTGAAACTTTCTTTATCCAGACGTTGAAGAATGCAAAATAAAATTATCTGGAAGAATTCATTTTGGAAATGTCTTCGTCTCTCTATTTGAATTTGAAAACTTCAATATGACTTCATAAACAAACAAAAAAATGCTTCGATAAAACAATTATCTTTATTTATAAATGTTAGTTGTTTGCACTCATTTAAAAAAGAAACTTTTGTTTTTACTTTGGATTATCTTTTTTGTTAAAATGTTTCTTTCTATTTCCTTTTAAACCTAAGCGTTAATAAAAAAAAATAATCAAACTCCATTATGTGTAAAAATTATTATGTAACTTTATGTGCGTAATTGTTAACTAACAAAAACATAGATATTAACACACATGCACACATTCACATTTCCACATATATAAACACTCATACAGTTATTATTACATTTGATTACTATTGATCCTTATACAGACCCTATTCAATATTAATGTGGTTCTGCTTTAGCATTAATTGATTTGTATGTATGTATATGTAGATGAGTGTTAATTTTTAACTTAATGCTTCGTCAGCCTAATGATATCAGCGCTTTTGGAGACACATATGCACATAAAGAACGTTAAGCAGTGAACATAATTAAAACCGCACGCTGTATGCATCAGTACATCTAATCTGAGGCTCTTCTATATCAGATTGATGTTTGCATTACGCAGATCAATTGAGATTCATTGTTTGCGGACATGTATTAAGTGCTGTGGGTTTGTGTGCGTGTTATAATTAATTGACAAAACTTGCTATGAATTGTGAATACTTACTTGCTAGAGAAAGAACTCGAGACGTATGAGTGATAGTATTTCATATGAATTGAGATAATTATTATTATTACTCTTTTGCGAGGCATGAAGAGAGTAAAATTGAAACAGAATAAGGAAAAACGGAAACGGTTAGAATAGTTAGATAGATAGATAGATAGAGAGAGGGATAGAGAGAGAGAGAGGGATAGAGAGAAAGAGAGAGAGGGAGCGAGAGAGAGAGGGAGATAGAGAGAAAGAGAGAGAGAGAGAGGGGGAGAAAGAGAAAGTTAGAGAGAGGCAGAAAGAGAGAGTTAGAGAGGGACAGGGAGAGCGAGAGTTACAAGAGGAGAGCCGAAGAAAGCATACTACTTGGATATATTATAAATGAAATTTTCTCGATTTATATAAATTTTCAATTTTTGTTTGCAATACTTTTAAGCGATAATAAAATGCTAAACTATTATTATATGTTATGTCCATTTACATAAACAGTCAGTTGAATATTTAAAGTTGAAGAAGAGTGAATGGTGCTCTCCTTGAGGACAGATGCTTAACTAGATTATAAAATGAAACGTTGAAAATCATATGAAAAACCTTTATTTTCTTTTACTTTAGTTATTAATGGTTTTGCCTTTCGCTATACCTCTTATACAGTATATGTTTGTACAGCATAAAAACTAATTAAAAACATATATATATATAAATTTAAAATAAACATAAATGTGTATGTGGATGTGTGCGTCTACTTTACTATTTCCATACATTGAAGGAATGTGTGGAGAACACAACGGTTATATTACATAGAAGTTCGTAATGAAGCGCACGATATTTAAAAGTGAATGTCAAACTTTGTAGACTTTGTTCAAATTTATTTACACTGCTTACGCGACCAGTGCTTTAAACGGCTAAAAGCTTAAATTATAAAGATAATTTAATATTCATTACAGAATACTATTCATAAGGCCAGAACCTATTTCTATTTCTGTAGCTATTGAAATATTCGAAATTTCCTGATGTGTACTTTATAGTTATATGTGTAACAATCTAAGCGTTGCTTCCTATTATTTTTATCTGATATATTAAGTTTTAGTAGTTGCTTCTTATATTAAATGAGTCCGCACACGTTACGTATTGGGTACGTGATCTTCTACGAGTACCTTGTACATGACGCGATATTTACGCGAACATTTAGTCAAAATGTTCTAATTATGTCATGAAATACTAAAATTTATAAAACATCTCCCATTTGTTCTTTTAAAGTCCCGTTACTTATTTACCATAAAAAAATGAACATCAGAAAAAAACCGCAAGTAAGTAAGCAAGAAGTGAGTATAAAAACAACCTTCAACCGATACCGATATGTATCCTTCCCTTCTGTTTATACTTACTCTGCACCATTTGCAAAAAATTTGCAAAAAAAAAATTCGTGGTATTGTTTTTAGGTTTACATTAATTTTTTTTAGCTTTTTATTCAATAGTTTATACAATTACATACTTATTTGTTATTTACACACGTAGATATATTTTTTATAAATTTATTTTCACAAATTTTAATTTAAATACTAAAAAAAAAAAACATTTGCAGACAATTCATAATTATTGCGTAATGAAATTTGAGATTCTGCTGGCAATTTTTTTTTTGTTTTTTGTTCTTTTTTCTTTCGCTTATTCAAATAACTACAGAATAAAATGAAAATAATGTTTTTAAAGAGCTTCAGTAAACTTACAACCTACGAAATTATTATTGCAGCTGCACCGTATAAGAGTATAGGTAGCCATGTCCGTTGGCCTGTTCATTATGGTTCATTACTTATTATTGTTTTAAGATTTACGATCCAAAAGGAATCGAATAAAAAACTTCAAGTAAAAGTTCCAATAAATAGTTTAACATTAAGTTTAAATATAGACAAGTTTGGCCCGCAGACACGATTACAATAATCACTGGAGCCATCAAGTACAACGTTTAGCATGTACGCTCAATAAAAGAAGTAGTCGGTAATCGGTATTAATTGGCAAATGATATGTCTTTAATTAATAAATTACTGTGCAACTCTTGTCCTTATATGTACATAAGCTGCTGGACCCTCGAGACTACCTTTAAATCGAGTACAATGTTTTTGTGTTTAATTAATACGAAAACACAAATTTGTATATTGTGACATACTAAATATGTGTTGTGTATGCTTTCTACTGAATCAATTTCAGAGTCGGACAAAGCCGATCATTACATATCCTACGCCACTTTCGCTAATATCATTCTTTATTTAATTTCATGATAAAATGTCAAACATTATAACTTGTTTCCAAGTAATGGGAACATTTATAGGGAAGGAGACCAAAAGGTAGAATTATTGTAGTCCAAATTTAGTAGATTTAATTTTTCTGTCAAAGATCTTCTTCTTTCACTATTTCTGGCATTTTATTTTACTAAAAATTAAACTTTGCTTTCATATAAAGGTACACTTTTCATGAGAATCCATTCAAAAAACAGATCTAAGTGATCCAAATCGGTTACAGTTGTTTTTTTATTTCAAATTACTATTAGGGATTTATTTGTGTCATAAAATCATTGAATATTAGAACTTTTTGTCATACAGGGGTTTAGATTTCATAGGAATTGTTAGGTGATACAACAAATGCGAGATGGTTTAAAAACTATTCTCATCACAAACCTAATTTTTCACATTTATTTTATATAACAAAGTACTGGTTTACACCGATTTTTCTCGGGAAATATTAGAAATTGAAATTTTTTTTTTTTTTGTAAAGCCTTTTGTCATATGGGTTGGTTTATGGGGAGAACCGTTGTAAAAATGTTCTGACCGAATTGATTTTCAATAGCAATCATCTTTGGACCAAAACATGTCAATGCACGAAATTTTATCAAAATGTCTATACGATCTGCGGCTGTAGATCGAACAGAAATTTTGTATGGACAGAAGGATATAGATGCTTGAAAGGTTTCAGAAAATGATTCTGAATTTGATTTGGTATAGAAAAAAGTAATTCAGGATCTCGTATACATCGGCTCAAATTTAACATACATCCGTGCAAACAAATGATGTACGGTATAAGAATAGATCGTAGAAATGATCGTAATATTGAGCCGAAGCGTATAGTAGTGTTACTTAGTCACATATATTCAAGTATATGAGCGTAAATGAAATAAACAAAATGATTTTTTCATCTTCTGAAGTTTCAGTATTCTTCAGATCATCCAATAATACGAATCTGTACACATGTCGTCTATTAATAAATAATGCACATCTTCATACAAATATAAAATTACATAACATTTAATATTTAATTATTGTTTTTCCCTTTATTCTTATTTTGTATTTCTATTTTTTGTATTTTTTTGTTTTTTCTTTTTTAGTTTTTGTTTTTTATTTTTTATTTTGATTAATGTAGAGATTTATGCGAACTTTACTTTACTTTGTTTTGAATAATTTTTTTTTTTTTTTTGCATTATGAAATATTATCATCCATTTAAATTGATAAACGTTGGGGCTCGTATCGGTTTAAAAATTTAAATGCAAAGTATTTCATAATTGTGGATTTTACTTTTCACGGTCTTGTTATTCTATTCAATTTTTATAGTTTATTTATTTTATTCATACGCTGTATTAAATCTTAATTTTATATCTGCTGTTTTCTAATTAATTACTTAAGAATGTGGATTTATTTTTTATTTATTATGGTATTTTTTTTTCAATTCTTTTCTTTATATTCATTACAATTATATACATCATAATTATAGACATCTGTTACAAATTCTCCGGTTTTATTATATTTACATCAAACACTTATAATTAATTTGTTTTATAATTAGTAATTAAACAATTATAAAATAATATTTTCCTTTTGTTTTTTGTTTTTTTTTTTTTGACAATAAAAGTTTTAACAAGTTTATGATTTTAAAATTTTTAATTTTACTACAGAAGTAGTTACAAATTCTAAAGGGATTTGGTCAAGTTGTTGTCCCGGCTAACTAAGCTGGCTGTGGTCGCCTGTTGAAATTAGAACAGTATTATTTATAAGAGTTTGGAGTAAATTCCATATTATTGTTACAAAACCCTTATTACAATTGTTCTAATGTCTCTGGTAACATAAGTGCTTCGCCTCAATTGTACATAAAAATAGAACAGTTTTTATTCTGTTTTTTTTTCTTCTCTGATGTATAAATTCAAAAATTTTTGTAAACAGAAAGCACATCAGATTCGTATCTGAGCAGATTATTTGTACTTTCTCAATAAAAAAAGACAGTCTCGGAATCATTTTTGATATTTTTTTTTTCATTCTTTACCTACAATCAATCCATTAGAAATTATTTTAATAAACTTGATTAACGTTATTCAAAGTCTTTGCATGAAATGGTTCTGGGTTCTGTGCAGATGAATAGAACGAAGAAAAGTCGCCATGAATCATATCATAATTAGAAGAGCCAGGCTTGGTGATAAGGTTTTTATATTAAAGTTAAAAAATTACTCAATTAATGTGAATAATAGCATGGAAACAGACTTTCTAATAATGAAACTAATGATTCTGGAGGGATATTCAACATAAACACTTTTCTATGTGCACAAGACTATCGATTTTGAATTTTAAGACATGATTGCGTATGAGCTTTTGCAAATCGTATGGACGTAAACAAACACGTATTCTCCTTTTTGCATTTGTATTGAATACCGTATTTCACTTTTGGACATGAACAAACACGCCTTACAAACAACTCGCGATACAATGTCTCTGTGCAATTCCTCTGAACTATTTTAAAAATGCGACCACTTGTTGTAAGACTCTATATATGTGTGCGATGTCTATGAAAATCATTTCGGCATATTCTCTTTCTCTTTCAGTAATATTACACAATTAATAGCAGTTTACCGTATATTTAAACAATGCATGTTTACTGTTGAAAACTCTCTTAATGTTAATAACATGTTTACTGTTAATAACATAAATGCATCTGAACTAATTGAGAATACATTTTATGTATAATTTCAGTTGAATGAAAAAAGTTTGCTTTAAATAATCAAATAAAATTCTTTCGTAGAAATGTCATACAAATGTAAAATGTTAAGTCTTTTGTAGATCATTTTGCTCAGGTGACAGAAGATTTGTGTTCTAAATTAAGTACAAATTATTAGCCGGGAACAGTAGTACATTAAATTTTGTAAATTAAATTCTTGTGCTTCCTTCGAAATGAGAATTGAAATGCAAATCTTTCTACACAAGTGTTGTATTAAGCAAATGTTTTTGAACTCATCGCCGAATGAAGATAGATGAGCCATTTTCCCTCTTTTAAATTATATCTAATACTTTCGCTAAACGGCAAATAGTTGTTGTCTTTTAATGGCACATAATTTTTATGCAAAATCCCACAATAATTGATTATTGATTTTGGTAGAGCGGTCTTACGATAAAGAATGCTTTGGTTAACTATGTATTTTATTTTATTTTTTATTTTTTTTTGCTTGTTTGATAACTTTATTAGTTTTATGCTGAGCGATTGGCAAATATGAAGAGTAACAATTTATATTCATACACAAAAGGCGTTCAAATAATGCTTGAGGAGTATTAAAGTGAACGTCGTAATTTTATTCATACTATTGTTGTTGTAACAAAACGATTTGATTTAAATTCTATACAAAATGTTTTTTTTTTTTTGTGTGCGCATAGATTCATGTTTTGTTGTTGTAGACAAATTCAATTTATTTTCAATACCAACATATATATAAGAATATCTTTTAAGACTTTTGGATTTCGTTATTCTAATGTATGAAAATTGAGTAAGAAATTCTCTACAAATTCATCCAAAATTATTAGAAAGTTTTTTTCTTTAGTGGCTTACGATATTTATTGTTATTTAACATAAAAGTTTTCAAAAAAATTTCATTTTTCTTTTTTTTTTTTTTCTTTGACTAAAATTAAACAATCAATGAAACCTTAAGTACTATTCATTCAATATTATATTTAATACGCCGGAGGGTATATTTGTTTTTTGTTGTCTTGTCCACATATATGATATAGATTTGTATATGGTTGAATTTTAAATTTTTTGTATTCCTCTATAAGTAATTGTTGGTTAGATGGGAAGACATATATAAAAATGAAATTGGAATTGAGTATGTAATGTAATGTAAAAACGCTATAGGGTGATGGTCGATTTCAAACTTTTTCGGTTGTTTTGAAATTACGCCCGAACAGTACGAGCTTTAAGACCTTTTGCGAATTGGGAAAAATTTATGCTGGTCTTCGCTCATATTAAAAACCATTTACGGCACTTTAGCCCCGTTAAGTAAGCAATTGAAATTTTCGTAGAATATACTCTACACGAGTAACTAAAGCTAAGGATACATTGCGACTGCGCATGAAACATTTCCTATTACTAAGTATTTTCCTTAAGCTTAAGATCGTAACTTGACTTAAAAACTTAAGTCGAGTATCACGTGCTGTCTACTTTTCTGGACAAGGACATGAATCTTACGAAAAAGGAAGAGGAAGACAAGTTTCAACGAAAAGTCTATTCTCAGTCAGGAAGACCAACTTTTGGCATAAGCTATCGAAAGGAAAGGTCACATGAAATGTTGAATTTAATCGCGGTAAGAAGCGATGGTTTGGGACGCAATTCAGGTAAATGGTTATATTCCCATAATGTTTTCTTTTTTCTTTTTGCCTGGAAAAAGAACGTATCTTAGAGTCCTATGGTTACAGATAATAAGGTTTGTTGGTGGGATATTTTCCAGACAATTTCTAATTGAAATATTTTATGTACGCTATAAAGTCTTTCGAAAGATGACGCTGCATCGATCTGCAGAAAAAATAGCACCATGTGAGACGCCCTTAATGAAAAATCATGTGTCAAATGTTATTAAGATGTTTCTACGTCCATCGGCATATCAAAAGTTCGATCTATTTCAAATCCAATATTAGTTTTCAATTATTTTTATTATTGTTGTTTACAATATTTCGTATTTAAGGTAAAAAAAAAAAACTAATTTTTCTAAATACTTGTTTGTACTCCTTAGAAAATCCAATACATACGTAGAAAATCTTTAAAAACTTAGTGTTTTTCATAAAAATTGAACAAAACTTTATCTGTCTATCTGTACATGGCTTTAGTAAATTTAAACTTAAATGGTTACCTTGTCTTCATTAATTATATCCATAACCGCAACTTGTTGATATTCACTGTTGCGACTCGAGGGGCGACGTTTGCTTTTGGCATCAATCTCACTTGATATTTTATCTACATTTGTCTCATAAAAATCCATATCGGTTGTGCTGCCAGTGCAAGCACTACTTGAACGCCGTCTACGACGACGTTCTTGCCAACTTTTGCGTAACGGCCCCAACAAGAATTGTTACTAAAGCACAGTCTCATTGCTTGCCGTACAGGTGCGTGGTCCATTGACAATTGAATATTTCGACGTTGGATCTTTGTTCGCCGTTATATGACCTAAGAAAATTTCCTTAAAACATTCACGAAATTGTCTTGACATGCCACAATAAATACCGAAATTTAGTGGATAACTGGCCACCACAAAAAAATTTGTAAAAATTATTAAAACATTAATTACACTATAGTCCATAGTAACTTTCGTTAAACTAACAAAAATATGCATAGCAGTGACGACAGCGAGAGGTATTTCGACTACCAAAAAAGCAGTTACTACCACAATTAACATCAATGTGGTACAATTAGTTTCACGCAATTTCTTACATTCACGTTTACGATTCTCTTTAAATAAAAGTTTTCTACGCTCCTGGGCTTTACGCAGCGCCGCAAAGAGTAATATATTAAATGTCACCAACAATATACAGGGTATTAAATGAACAAATAGTAAACGGAACAAGAAGTAAATCGTAAAATAAAGATCTATGCCAACATATCGTACCCAGTCAGAGTAATCGAAAGTGCACACTTCAACTAGCTGGTCATTCCAAATTATATTTAACGGCCCATAAGTACGATCAAAGAAACGTGTGCTTTGATGCAAAATCGAGACTAACGTTATATATAAAGTGCAGCGTTTAACACGTGGCATTGTACACCAAGTGCGAGCCAAAGGAGCACGACAGACATAAATGTATCTGGAAAGAAACGTAACGAAAATGAGAATGAAAATGAAAGAAAGAAAACATAAGCTTTGCTTGCGATGTATGTGCTTAATGATCAATAAATACTAATAAAAGTTGTTAGCATTTTATAATGCCCGTCATAAAGTGAACCCAACTGTTGAATCAATAAAATTTAAAACGACGATGATTGCGAGCGACATTAACACAGAGACAGAGCCAGAGCCAGAGACAGAGCCAGAGCTAGAGACAGAGAAACAAACTTTAATGTTTACTACAGTCACAGTCACAATTACGTTCGCAATTGCAGTCGCAGTCGCAGTCGTAATCGCAAATGCTAAACTAAACTAAAAAGAAAGAAAGCAACTAACCCGCGTCAAACAAACCCTATTAGTTAAATAACTATAAAGAATATGCCGTCCACACTAACTCACTCGTCCATGACACTTACTGGCACGGGCACTGGCACTGGCACTGGCACCGGCACCGGCACACGTACGCATACATCAAATTGTATTACTTGCCATAAATATTAATTTATACTGAATGGATTTTATGGAAATAGAATAGAAAATAAAATAAACGCGATTGATTGTCTTACGCATTTGCTTCCGCTTTGCAAAACTAAAGGCTTATATGGATATGGATTTAAACCACACAGCGTGCTTGTTGTCATCATCGCTTCCATTACTACATACATATATTTTAAGCATTTCATAAATATTTGATTCAATTTAATTATCTAACCATAGCCAGCCTATAGCATTGACTGACTACTGGTATCGCAAAGCAATCAATTTGCACTAAGCTCATCATATGCGAAAAAAAATACGTGAAAAAAAAGCACTTAAAAGTGTTTTAAAGCAGTTCTGTTTATGTATTTTATTTTTTGATTTTTTATCATCATCGATTCAATCAAATTAATTGAATATTTAAAAAGTTTCTTTTTTTCTTTTTTTTTTTTTGATCGGAAACTTTCAAAGAAAACCTCAACACAGAAATGTACGATGAAAAGCACAAATATAGACAAAGCTTTTGGCTTTTTATATCTTCTCTTTTGTTGATTCGTACGTTTTTTTAATAACGATGCGGTCTTCGATTGGGAAATTCTTGATTAACCAACATTATCTAACAAAGATACTGCGTTATTAAGTTCGTATGCACTGTAGCCTACCCTGTAGGGAATCTACATATGTAGGTTATAATTGGACTTTCTCGGCATGATTATTAAGCTGTCTATCGAAAATATTTACACTGAGTGCTACAATTTTATTATTAAAAGTGCTATTGAAAGAGAGATTCATAGAAATTACTTATTAAATTAAATCACAGATACGACGCGATAAATAATTATTTTCTTTAGAAATTACATTTGGATATAACTTTTTCTTCTTCTTCTTCTTGTAGTGACCCTTCAAATTTGATACCTATATGTCACATTAGTTATACACTTGTACTTTATTTACTATTTATAGAAAAATGCACGCTATCCGGAAGTCGATCCATAAATATTTTCCTCGCATATGTTGCTGGGTAATCTTAAATACGTACGGAGGCAAATATATCCTTGAAATGTTACCCAGTCATACACACAAGTCCGTTAATTAAATACTCTTAGCGAGTAGAGGTTTTCATTAGACAAAATTTACAATGAAATCTTGCTGCCGTACAAAGGACTTTTTTTTGCATAAAAACTCTTAGATTAGGGGAGGTCTGAAAAATAGACGACCAAAGTGATTGGACGGTGAGCTTATATGTTATGTTATGTTGAATTCCTATTCTGAACCAACTGTCATATAAAAATCTTTAAAATTCGCTTTTGTCGGCTTATAAAGCCTTCATTTATTTATTTATTTTTTTTCTTTTTTTTAGAAACGTTTCTATTTTATTTTTCAAAACATTCCTTAATAAATTTAGAAGAAATTTTTGAATTTTTCAAAATAAAACGGTAAATGGCGAAAATGTATATACATACAAAATACATCAACACATCGGACAGACGGGCAGACGGACAGGCGGACAGACGACAGGCGGACTGACGGACCGACTGACCGACGGATAGACATAGAGGCTAGAAATCGATTTAGAAAATCATTCTGGAGGTGAGCCTATCTCCCACCTCGAGCTTTTTTTTGTACGAGCTCCGGCTACCGCAGGGCATAAAAATACAGAATAACTTTTCATTGCCACACACGACAACAGTTTTTGTTTCCAACTGTAGCAGAGTAAGTAGAAATGATTACACAAAACATTTTAATTTGTTTTGTAAATTGCTTTAGTAGTTCATTTGTTAACGGCACACTTTATGCTCTGAACATTTTTGTGGATAATAAATAAAATTTTCACAAAAAAAATGTTTACATACCTTTGTATAGCCAAAGCTAACGTCAACCAAATTGATGCTGTATGACAAGTAGTGGGTAATATCTGTAGAGAAAATCATTTAAAACAAAGAAACAAAATGAAAAAAAAAAAAGAAAAAGAAAAACAAAAATTAGATTAATTATGCTGGTGGCATAAAAAAGCTTACAAAAGTATTTTTGTTTGTTGTTGTTGCCTATAGATATACAGTTAGATCCAACACTTAGAGATAGAAAGTACAACAATTACGTCACAGCGTTAGAAATGTTCAAAATTCGTGCAACGAATGAAAACTCAACACAAAGCATTAGTTTGTGTGCAATTTTAAGTCGATTTAGCTCTGGCTCTGTTGTATGTTTTTTTTTTCGGTTTCTCCGTTAAACCTTTTTTTTTTTGTTTGGCTGCATACTTTTCTATGTGTCCTTTGTTGGTATTTGATAATTGAAATAGAAAATGTTGATACAAACACTTGCACACGCAATTAGTAAACAAATGAGCGGTGTTTTGCTTGGTTTAAGTGGTTTTTTGTTGAGAGAGACAACAACAACAACGACAGGTGTTTGATGCATAAAATATATCAGACTTGATCTACGATATCTAAAAAAATCTAAGATCAAATCAAGAAGATGCACTTTTTGAGGGGGGATACACAGTTTCCTTCCATCTTGAGAGCACATTTATAAATATTAGTTTGGGGAAAAAGAAATCCATTATTTTTATATGAACTTCAGGACTTTA
>KK351314.1:0-36115 GCA_000671755.1 Glossina brevipalpis | reverse complement strand
TGCATAGCAAAACCTTCCTGGCCGTTAGTCCTGGTTTGACCACCGTTTGAGGTGGATGGAATAAGAAGGAGCTCGCGGAGATATCGTTTGCAAATATTTGATTATCGTAGTACATTACCGTCTTTTCGTAATCATGACATTACATGAGAGCGTACAGTTCTTTGCAAGACAGAAAAAAATGGTCTGTTGCTAGCCATGGTTGCCGTTTTTAATATACACCAATAAAACTCAGTCGGGCCCAGACAACTAAACATAATGAATACGTCTTTTAACAAAGTCAGCCTTGTAAGCACTATTTCAAGAATTTTCTATTTTTGTTTTATAATTAATAATATTCTCTCTTTAGGATCTGCGGTTGCAAGTGGACACAAATTCATTTACCCAAACCTTGTATAGACACGATATGAAAAAGTTCTTTTCTTTTTTTTTTTTATACCCACCACTGAAGGTCAGTTGGTTCGGAGACCCCACAAAGCATATATATTCTTGACCATCAGCATCAAATTTAGAATCGATTTAAGCAGGTCCGTCTCTCCGTGTGTCCGTGTAATGTCTGTGGTAAACATTCTTCTCGCCGCAAAAATAAAGATATCTTCTTCAAATTTGACAGAATCACTGGAAGTTCTTTCACATACGTTGCTATTGAAAATGGGTCAGCCAAGTGGACAGCCACAGTTCGTAATTCAATATTTTTCATTTCGAGTAAACATGAAATATAACAATGAAAGAAGGACTGTCCCACAAGTTTTTTTAAAAAAATTTCTCTCCTTTCTGGTGTTTTCTCTCTTTCTCTCTCACATTTATCGGAAATCTCATATAATCTCAAGGAGAGAGATTTTGAATCGATATTATTATGTCCGTTCGTACCCATTGATTTCGATTTGATTCTTAGCCATTAACTTGAAATAAAAGAAAATGCTTATCCTGGCCTATACACTGCCGATAAAATTCGAAAAAAGAGATTTTAAAATATGAAATGATTTGTCCTTAAACTTATTTAGAATATTTAAATATTTCTCTTCAATATCTCGTTATATTTACATTAAATAAATTATATAATAAAATAGCATTCAAAAGTTGAAAAAATTTCTTTTAACAACAAAATTAATGTAAATAATTAATAAGAAAAGAGTTTAAAAAAATATCTGCTGAATTATATGTTTTTCGCTGAGATCAATTAAATTAAAGGATCTTTTTTTTATATTTTTTTTAAAGATAAAAATTAGGAGCCATTTTTTCAAGTCTCGGTACACAGCTTCTATATAATTGTGCGTCAAGTTTTTCGCTTAAAAGATATGTTTGCATAAAATACATCCTTGATATACAACAATAAACAATAAAGCTGAAAATTGTTTAAATTTCGTTATATCATAATATGGAAATTTGATGTAAAACTTTTATTTTACGCACATATAAGCGATTTAATTGCTTAAATTTTTAACATTTTGTCATATCATATCGAAATGAAAAATTTTTGTATTTGTCAGCATTCAGTTTATAGTCTTTTTATATATACATAAATATGTGCATATATATGTATGTATATGTATATATAATGTGTAACACACATACACACACACACACACACAAACAATTTTACATGCTTGGGAAACTATATATAACTAAGTATAGAACTGCATAACTATGTATGCATATAGACATGTCTGCATACATACATGAATGAATGCAAACAAATGTATATGCATGTGATGCATGTGATGCATATGATGCCTGTGGCCAAGTTTGTGTGCATATGCATGCACTTTGACAATGACAAATTTTGTGATGTATAGTCCAAGTGTGATAGTTTGAGTTCTTCTTCGTCCTTTTTCTTTTCCCTCGCTTTAGATAACAACACTACTAGATAGTTTACTTACAATAATGCGAACGAGGAGGAGAATATACAAAACTGTCTTTGTGTTTGTTAAGTAAAGAAAACGAGAAATCGATATATCATGCAATTATTATATAATGCTTTTCCGTTATTCTTCTAATGAAGAATTTTGAATTAACTGAATGTTAAAAAAATATTTTTTTCCACAACTCACTGCTAGCATAGCATACCATATTATGCTATACTATGCCGTATGCTTGCCTACACATAAGCTTCTTCATATGTTAGCGTAAGGATTAATTTGTGTCATTGATTTATAAAGCAAAACAACAGTCGTTTATTAGCATCATCATCATCATCATCATCATCATCATCATCATCATCATCATCATCATCACAACAAAAAATGCATAAATTTTTCTTATACAAGACTGGAATAGCATGAAAGCTACGGCTACGGCTTTGGTGCTTTGAATTGAATGTAGCATACCTGCATATAGGCATAAACGCTTTTCGTTCGGATCTATATCTCATATGAACCATAATTCAATTATTATTATTATGTTTTTTTTAATGACCAGTCACTCGGGAGATTTTTCCTGTACCGCATATAAGTACGTACGCGGTGATGAAAAGGAAAGAGAATGTAAATGGAGGAGGAGATGTGAAGGGGAATAGGGTGCAAACGATTTTGTACGTTCCACCTAACGTAAGAACATCAGTAACGTTAGCAAAAGCCTCTAAATGTAGAGATTCTAAGGAAAGACAGTAGCGCGACTGAAGGAAATGTGGGCGCGGTAGAGTTCTGTGACATATACACAACACAGGGAATGTACTAATGTTTCGGACTTCTGTTTCGAGATTAACTAAATCGTTAACTATTGCGGGCATCTGTTTAATATAAGTTCTCCCACGAAATGGTTCCGTTGTTTCATCGCTATCGCAATCTTACAGCAGCCGGCCCATTTTAGTGGTAAGTCGCAATGATGATAGAAGTTCTGTTATGAATTTTAAACAAAAGGAAAAGACAGCTAACGCAGAACCAGCAGAAGAATCTAAGAGAAAAGAAAACAACGTATCACTCTTATTTACATAACGAACGTGGTTCGTTGGCAACCTTTTTTTTTGTTTAATTATAAGGTTCTGTTCGCATCCCTTTGAAATTTCCGGAAAAAACAAATACATTTAAAACCGAAAAAGAAATTTAGAAATAAAAATTGAATAATATGCCGGAAGAAGAGAAAATCAAGGTTTGACTGACGTTTATAAATTCATTAAATCTAACATTGAGGGAAAATCTCGATCTCCTACAGGTTTTGCAAAAAGAATGATTACTGCTTTGATACGCGTCGTCACCTTTTTTATATATGGATGCGAACAGGTACATACACAAGTGTATATATATGTTAACGCATAAACATAAGAAAACTTTGCCCAACAGGTTTACTTGATCAGATGACGGGTGGGTGGATAAAAGCATGGAACTAGCTTAGCGCTCAATGTTTAACGCTCAGCATTTTTCACTGATATCTGACACACGAATGACAAAACTAACTAATCTCTTTGGTCTCTTTCGTTTATAAAAGTAAAATTTAATCTTAAAATAATCCATTTAATTGAAATCGTGAATAATGTTTAGTTTTTTCATTTTGTTCCTTCCATGATGTGATTTCTTTTTTTTTTTTTTTTTTTTTTTTTTCTTTTTCATTAACTTACCTCATGAAATATGTTNTGAATAATGTTTAGTTTTTTCATTTTGTTCCTTCGATGATGTGATTTTTTTTTTTTTTTTTTTTTTTTTCATTTCTTTTTCATTAACTTACCTCATGAAATATGTTATAAGTTAAACATAACCATGGCGGATACAAGGGCTTGTAGTGATTGCCAAACGTGTACATATACCAAAGGCCAGGAGCCGGAAACATTACGGTCAGCATATCACAAATTGCCATCGCTGAAAAAACAATATATGGAAATGACAATGAGAAGGACATGACAATAGCAAACTATTACAAAATCCACAAACTATAACAGAATATAATATTCATATAAAAATATTTCATAAAGCAAACCATTCATAGTTTTTTTTTTTTGTTCATAATCACTCCATCTTCACACAACAATGTTATGACATAAAAAGGATAAACACGACATACTTTTCAAATTTTATTTTCATTACAAATCGTATTTTACGGAAATTAAAATCAGAATATGTGCAGCTCACACGCTGCTCGTATATAACAATATAAGGAATGGATGGATGGATGGATATCGATTCTATATTAAAATAATTAAAATTCGTTGTGAGCGTATACACACACACACACATAAGATTATCAGATTTCTCAAAAGCAATATTTCACAGATCAGTACATTTTGACACAAGTTGATGCAACTTTTTCTTTCTTCACGACTTACATCGTCTACTGAAGAAAGGGGGGGTACATTGCTGTTGCAATATATTCATCAGACACGCTCCGTACTTTAGACTTATTAACATGACTCTCCCTCCCAGAGTTAATATAACCGTCAATACTTTTTACTCTGTTGAAGAAAATTTAAATTTTGTTTTTTATTTTCTTATTATATTAGCTTATGGGAAAAACTGAAATTGAAAGCTAGACATGGATCGCCAGCTGCCAGTTAGTCAATACCTTTACAAAAGCAGACTGAAGGTCTCATTCAGAGAAAGAGGGAAATTTGCAAAGTATTCTGCAAGTTTACAAATTTTAGGGGTCAAGGTCCACCTTAAGTGGGGTGCAATCTCTGCAACGGCCTACAAAGATCGTATTTTTCAACATTTTTTTTTAAGAGGGAAGGTAGGGAAGATAGTAGATTAATAATATCCGAAGAGCTCGCTCACCATATATTCAAGTATTGAAAAAAAAAAAAATTTCTTTTCGCGTGAAACATATTCAGTTTAAGGTGCTCTGAAGTACGCAGCCTAACTGATCCAAATTTTTGTTTAAAAAAAAAAAAAAGAAAAGAAGAATCACTGAGTACCTGTCTCGATAGTTGTAGTGATATATGTAGAGGATTTTAATAATACAGATTTTGCAAAAGATTTTTTAATCAATTTATCAGAAATATATACATTTCCCCTCTTTACAATGTTATTCTAAAGGTGTGAGACAAAAAATATTATTTAAAACGTTTGAGGAAGAGCTCGAAATGATAAGGGAGAAATATCTTTTAGGTATTTGAACATTTTCTCCCATAGTCTAGAAGATTAAAAGCAACTATTAGGTTAATTAAAAAAATGTTTTCAAAGAGTTATGTAATTAAATCTAGATCGCCATTCTTGTCCATACATTTGTTACGAGCAGATACGATTCTTATTTACAAATATTTGAAAAATTTAATATTCATTTATAATACACAATTTAATATAAAATACGTATATGAAACTACTACTAACACCAAACTACTACTGTCCCAAATCAACTTCAATTTAAATATAAATAATGTTTCCATTTAAAATAATGTGTGTGTTTCTATGTATGTATTCTATAATGAGTTAAAATATTATATTCAGGCAAGACCGATACCATTGATACAACACTTTGCAAAGAATTTTTCAAAATACGGTGTTACATGAGATTGTGTGATATGCACGTGTAGCAATGATCCCTTTTTAATATAGTTTTTCTTTAGTTCAAAACGAGCGACCGTTAGGATAAACATTGAAATACATGAACGGTAGACATTAAACGAACAGGCAGACAAATGCATTCAAATCGATCGAGGCAACGATAAAGGGTGAGTTTATATCTCAAGTTCTTTCGGGCTTTATACATAAATTCTCAAAAATTAAAACATCCCGTGTATCGTAGGTGCAATAGGTAGAAGGGTAAAGAAATATTTGCTTGCTTTTGAATTATTACTTGCGCCCTGCGTGTATATAGTTTTAAATGTTGTGCTTTTTAAGTATAGTTTTTGGAATATTTGTTTCTTCGGCTGTATTCTATTCAGCATACCTGTGGATAAATATCATATTTTGGACTAATTAATTTAAATTGAATTAATGAAAATTGAATTAAATTAAATTTAATTAATGAAATGCATTAGTTCTCTCTCCTAATACCTGACATACGAATGCATATATTTAAGCGTGTTTCAGTGTATTTACGTTTAACACACATACGTGGATGTGAGTTTTGCAGTGCTGTCATATATGTACACTTTTGATGAGAGACGTTTCAACTTCATAATCTCTTTCTATAGAAACAAAACAGTTGTAATATCATCATGTAACTTTTTTTAAATCTCTTTCCAAGCAATGGAAGATTCATTAGCATTATGGAAGACAGTAAAACAGAGACTGCTAAGTAAGTGTGTTTTTGAATAAATTTGTATTAGTATTGAGTATAAACTAATAAAAAATAACTACACAATCTCTCTCAAAGTGAAATTTGTAAGAAAAACAGCTGCGAAAGGGGAAACGCACACATGCTTAAATATTAGTTAGTTTGGGGAAAAAGAAATCCATCCAATCTTATATGAACTTCAGGACTTTGTTTAACATTTCGAATTGGAAAATAATGGATTTCTTTTTCCCCAAGCTAATATATTGCTCAACGATTTGCAATTAAAATTTGTGCATTTTGTTATGCGTGATGTGTGTTCAAAAGAAAGAGTTTCTGAATCCGTGTTACATGAATGATTTAGAATAATGAAAGAGCAATTAATTACGATTCAAACTAAGTGAGAAATTAGTGTCGACAATAAAGTAGAGTATACTCACGGCACTCACATTTAGCTGTTCGCTTCAACTGAACAAAATTTTTACTAAGCAACAACATCTACCAACAATATTTCATGGACAATCTTTCATTATGACGATGTTCGTCTCCCTATGCAACAAAAAAAACGCTTACGAAACATTAGCAGCACTGAACAATAATATGTTGCCCTCCTTCCCCTTGTGTTCACCAGACATTATTGCTTTCAAATAAATAAACAGTGATTTCAATCGATGACATATTATTATCTGTTTGAGTGGTGGGTCGATTTTTAAAAGGCTACTCAAAAAATGGGTACATTTGGGAACAGATTTTTCGTAAGGATGTTCATGTTCTGCTTAAAAGATAGGAGAAATAGCGGCTAGCTAAGGACAATATTTTGAATAATTTACAGTAATTTGCTTACACACTTTTAATACAAGTAAGAATATTTATTGTAAATGTAAACATCCTCCTCTGTATACTAAACTCTGTGGGATTTTTCTTATGAAAATAGACTACAATACCTGGTAAGCTTTTACATAACATACTAAACTGTAGTAACATTATCACTACCGACCAATAACTTACGAAACATATCAAACTCTGAAAAGTAATTAATTAATTAATTAATGCAAAATCAATGAAAAGATTTCAGTAGAGTATTGCAGTAGAGTATAGATTAAAATGCTGGAAGTGAAGTCCACATAAATCTTAATTAGGTGACTTTTGGACTTAGTTCTAAGAACGATGTAGAACTGTACTTGATGCTTGAGTTATAATTAAAGTAATCGTCTTATCTATGCTGACCAGAAACATATATAGTTTACAGTTATTGCTATTCATTACAATAAAATTTGACAAACATAATATAAGCTTTAAAGTGGTTATGAAAAAACTAATTACTATTGCTTTCTCTTTTTCTTTCCTTCTCTTTCTCTCTTTCTATCTTTCTATCTTTCTATCTTTCTATAACAAATACATTCTCCGCATATTGTTAATAGTTGCCAAAGCTGTTTGGTAGATAAGTTCATTGCTTTGTTTTATGAGTAGTTGCAGTTTATATATTAGAGATTATGGTGCATAGATAAACGCACCCCTTTTCCCCCTTCGACCATCAACCTGTTCACTACCGGTTCATAAAATTTTTACTTTCGGTTATGTGGTAATGTGTCTTTCACTTATATTAAGTCTTAGAATTTTCAAATGATTTTCATGATGTGGTAGTAAAATTTATATAGAGAACACGATTCCTTTAAATACTTGAATGAATGTCAATCTCATAAAGCAAGCAAGTAATGTAAAGATAATTTGAAAATAATGAAAGTATGCTTAAAACCCCTCAATAAAGAAATGAGAACCACTTTTTCAGTTCATATAACAAATGCAAATTTTTTTGTTTCTTAACAATTACTTTATATTTAATGAATTGTAATTTATCATTCAGAATTTTATGTTTCTAAAGGCGAGGGAAGGTTAAGAAATATAGCCCACACTTTCCTTTTTATATCTATATTATGGAGTTTTCTGAGATGCAATCATTTCATCAAAATGTTGACAAAATTCCAAAAAGCTTTAGAGACCCTACGAAGTATGTGTATATATATGTATCAGATTAGTATCAAATTCTAAAACGATTTAAGTATGTTCGTGTGTCCATGCACTAGTTCTAGTATAGTGTCTATAGTAGGAATTCTTTCGGTCGCAAAAATGTTTATATCGGCTTCAAATGCGTGCTAAAACCATTAAGAGTTCTTGCAGCTTGATGTGTATTAAAAACGAGCCAAATCAAAGAACACGCCTATCAATCAATTCAATGTCAACTGAAAACATCCCTGCTTCCTAAAGCGTCATCTGTATAACAATGAAAAAAGTCGAGCCCGGTGATCTATACTATAGAGTATCGGATTAGATTTTTTAAAATAATTATTATTATATATTATATTATTATTATAATTAAATTATTAATTATTTAGGCAAAATCGAGATTTGTCGTTAAATATGTTTTGTTTTTCTTTCTTTTTATTCAAATCGTTCAAATCGTACCGAAATATGAAGCCTAGTTTTAATGATTCGTTAAGAAAATCTGAATTTTTGACATAACGCCATGGTTGTGATCTACTTTTACTTTAATTCTTGAGTCAATCAGACTTTACACGCAACACAGATGTTACTTCTCCAAAATATGTCACGCGCTCATGGTAGATTTGGTAACTTCATAAAAATGGCCTACCACCGATTAATCCAAGTTCCATCCATTAGTCGTCTACTTTGCCCTTTTGTTTTCTATCCCACACTGCGCAATAATATAAAATACAACAGCAACAGAATTTAAAATTTGATAAAAAAATTTTAGAGTTTGCAATCTTTACTGCCTTTCCTTTGTGAGACACTAGACGCAGAATCGTTGCGCTTTTATTGCCTTTCCTTCGTGAGAGACGTAGCTACTCAGAAGTCTAGCGCCGTGTTTAAAAGGCAGCAATTCTTGTTATTGAAATTGGACGCGGGTCTGTTAACTGGTACTTGTATCAAATTTCAAATAGTATATCGAAAACATCTTTCAACGTTCTCTTGCGCATCTGTTATACAGATCCGTGTTAATATATACTTCTAAGTAAATATGAAATTCAAAAAAAAAAAAAAAAAAAATTGAAATTTTTATATTTTATTGACCTCTTAAGTCAATAACTGCAATTAGTGCGAGAGAAGGATTGATTTACATAAATGTGAACATTCGGAACATTTTTCGTATAAATATTTTCTTTTATTTATACAGATAGTGTGTGTGCGTGTGTATGCTTGTGTTATGTTTGCCTCTCGCTCATTCTCTCTTCGTCTATTTATTTAACTGTACTTAAAATTCACTTAACTTCACACTACTATTAAAGGTATGTAGATGTTAATGTCGTGTCGTTGTACGCACAAACACAATAATGCCAAGTTATTTGTGTGTTTGTATGCGTGGATGTGTGTACATGGTAAACAACGTGATATTTGTGTATTCATACTTGTGATTTATTGTCACATCCTTTAGTAAACACATGTCATGTTGTATGCAGTTTGTGTAACGTTAGTGAAAACAAAATGGAAGGAGAAGAGAAAACGAAACAAAATAAAATAAAACAAAACAAAACAAAACAAAATGAAACTTGACATGATTTCACTTAATACTCAACGTATTTAGTTTCAATGAATACGAGTGCTGGGGTAGTGATGTATGTATGTATGCATGCACTTCTTCTTCCACTTTGCAAGCCAGGCGTTTTTTTTTTCTTTTTCTTTTTCATTTTTCATTTTTCGTTTCTCTTTTTTTTTCATTTTATTTTTTATTTTTTATTTTTGTTGGAAATAATCATAATAACAACAACGACTATGGTGATGATATTTTTATTGTTTAACTTGGCGCATAATAGTTCAATCAAAAGACCCCAACAAACACTTATTTGCAATATACGCATATTGCGAGTATTGTCCGTATTAAGGGGATTTGCAAGAAAAAGGAAAAAAAAAGAAAGCTTCCGTTCATGTCTTTGCGATGATGTTGTGAGCGTGTTTAAGTTCATATGTATATGTACTTTCCTTAGAAGAGGTTTCCGTCTAATGCAATCACATCGATGGGTTGCCGGAACAAACATATTGTAATAGGGCAACACAGGAGGAGGGGGGGGAACATGAATTTATGTAAGCGATTTGGTGGTACTGTAGTGCATATTATGCTCTCGTATGAAAAATACATCACATGTGTGCAGAAACGCGAGAAGACAAATAAGAATAATTTCTCTATCATAAAATGTAAAAAAAAAAAAATGCAGAAAAAAAGTTCACATTTTTACAATACATTCCGTGCAGTTTCTATTGAATGTATGATCAACTTTCAAAATGCATTTCAACAATACCGTAAAACATTCGGTTTAATGGCCTTAAAAACTGTTTTCATTTATTATTTCAACGCAATAAAATTTTTTCCCCTCAAATTTTATTTGCTCCCTCAACGTACGGAAGAAGTTATAAATTAAAAAAAAAAAACTTTATAATAAAATAATTAGCAAAATTATATATACGTCATAAGCGAATCTTTTACACATCTTTGGAACTTTTATCTTTAAAAAAACGAAAACACTAATAAACAAAAAAAAAACAAAAAAGAAACTAATTTCGATACTTTACAATAGTAGGTGAGGTGGGGGGTAAATGATTTTTTTTCATTTTGTTTAGACCACGTGTCTATCTTCTGCCTGTAGTTTATGCGTATTAAACAAAAAAACTAAAAAATTGAAGATGTTTCTTTAGCGGATTTGATCCGTTTTCAACTTGAGTGCAACAAATTCTAATGAGTCGATATCTTCATCGTATGCGACCGATTAAGGGAATCTTTACTGCAGGCATTATAAAGATGGACAGACGGACATACTTAGATCGATTTAAAGTAATTCCTTAAGGGGTTTTTTTGAAGCTCCCTTGACGATAGTGCAAAGTTTTTTTGGTTTCCATCATGCTTCACAGTAATGGGTATAAAAAGACCACTAATTGAATTATTGTACTCCGTCCTCTTAGAGTCAACTTTGATTAATACCCTATGCTTTTAGATTTTTGATTAATTTAAACCAGCTGTGGACTAATAAATTTTTACCTCAAAGTTTTCGATTGTCCTTATATCTGCGATAAGTTTTAAATTACTTACGACCCTAGGTACACTATTTCCTTAAGGCCGTAGCATTTTTCTTTATTGACTTTCGATTTTAATCTGTCAAAGTCTAACATTTAATAATAGAATAGTAAACGTAAAGATAAATTCGAATTTAGTTAGCAAAAGCATTTACGAATCACATGAACTAGAAAATTCGAACTATAATAAGCTCACGTATATCACGTCGGCTTTTGCTATGATATTAAATTTCGAAAAATTGTTAAAAATAATTCTAGAACACGAAATTTGAAATTGGTTAGCTCGTTTGATAGGTATTTTCAAAGAGATTCATGGGATATACGTGAATATATTTGGAATTTTCTCGTTCAGCCGGGCCAGAGTCTCAAATTTGACTATTTTTGCGATGGTCGACTACCGTCAACATATCGATTTTGAAGCATTTATTGAAAGGAATTCGCCAAAATATTAAGTTCATTTTTTATATAATTTTCAAGGTTGTTTCATATAGATTGACATGGCGTTTAAAAAAGTCTTTTAGGTATATTAATTTGGATGGATTAGGCTTCCAAATCCAACAATTGCTTAACGCTAATTGCTTTACAGATTTATGTTAATCCTTTTACAGAGCTCTGTTAATGTAGTTGGTAAAAAAAGAACGGTCTCAACGCAGCTCTCTAATATTAATTTTGTTATAAAAGAAGATTGTTGTTAAGTCCAGCAAACAATAAACAACAAAAATTTTACTACTTGTGCAGTCTATGGGATACTCAGATGCTCAGAATACTGCTGAATGTCTTTCGGATAAGCGAATAATACTGCTGAATGTCTTTCGGATAAGCGAATAATAAGAACGTCTTTAGGCTGATGCACTTATCATATCCTAATGAGGCCCATGAATATAGGGATGAAAGAGAAAAAGCCTTTTTTTACCTGGATGGAAACCCGAATTTAAAGATTATCCACCGTCCGTTTTTTGGAAAAGTAGTAAGCTACATACACACTCTTCGCCATCGTCGATTATTGAAATGCTGCGAACATTTGATTATTTTTTCTAAATTTAAATTTTCATTAGATTATGACGAATAGGTGGGCGAATAGAAGTCTATTACTAAAATATCGCAATGTATGTGTGTGCGCTTTTGGATTGTATTTTTTATAATTTTGTTTGGCGCGCACTGTTCGCTTTTTTTTTTTGCAAATGATATAACACCAAGTTAATGTACTTTTTTCATCGTTTTGAGGTGAATATATAAAATCTATTTTAAAGCTTACCCATAAGTACAAAATTTGTGGGCGTTGCCATTTTTTTACGACTCAATATTACTACTATTATCGAATTAGATAGTATTGTGATAACTAATAGAAATGGCATACAATAGCCATATAACGGTACCGCATATTCGATGGGTGATTCACAGGTTATGTTCGCGAAAGAGGTATTACTGTAAAAATCGAAATCGTGACAATATTCGTTTGCCTCTTGATCGTAATAGTCGGTATTATTGTCGTCATATATCCATGCAGTTGATGTCGTATTCAAAACAGTTGAAGAAGAATCGTAGGCGGAGTGTGTATATGAAATACTATTGCTGTCAATACTCGGCCAGGTGGACTTTTCGCTTTTAGATGATGATTTATTGAATTTTGTATAAAATGTATTATTATTATTGTTATTATTATTTTCGCGTCTAGCAAAAGCTTTGCTCGCCATCATCATCTTCTCTTTTAACGGGTTTGGTAAATCTGTTGTGTACTCTTGCAGTGTGATGGCCATTACTTAGTCAGTTTTACTTTTAGTTTTTGTTATTGTAATTTAGATTTATTTGCTTTTTCTTGACTTTGTTCTCTTTTTGTTTCTTATTATTTAACAAATATTGTTACTAATCCTTGATGGTTTTATCCTTTGGATTTTAATTATAAATTCTTTTTTCTTCTATTTCCATCTGCCATTACAGATTTGTTTTTTTTTCATAAAAATGTATAAATTTTATATATTTTTCAAATGTAAATTTTTATTAATAAGCAACAATAATTTTGCTGTTCCTCTCAGCCTTCTGTATAAGTTTCATTAGTATATTGTTGCAGCTGCGGCTGATGGATTTTGTTTTTTTGTTTAAGAAATATTTAAATAATTTATGTATAGCGTGCAGTTATATCGTATCGTGTGGAAATATATGTTCTCGGATCTTTAGGGCTTTTGTGCTGAAAAATCTGAAATTGGAAAAGAAATATTTTTTTATTTAAATAAACTACATATTTATATATATGTGTGTACACAATTTGTTACAAAAAAGCAAAAAAAAAAAAGAAAAAATGTATCAAATAAGAGCTTAAAACCAACAAGAAAGTTATACTCGCCATGGGGCAATTTTTCAATATCCATCACCTGCACCCATCCACCCACCCATCCCATGTTAACGGTAATCATGTTAGTGAGATATGAAATTTTCAGGATAATATTGAGATAAAATCATATAAATTCATCTAAAATAGTTCATATGTTATTTAAGATTTCAAAATGTTTGGATTTCCGAATTAATTTAATGTTTTTTTGACCATTGGGGGTTAGAGTATCTAAGTATACAAACATGCATTGTATTTCAAGTGCTTAAGTGCACTCTTTGCCATAAGAGTAGATATTGGACGTACAATGTACGAACATGATTAACTAAATCAATACAAAGACACATATACATGAACATGAACAAACTTTGAATTTTTATAAATCGAATAAAGATGTTAAAGCATATTTCGCTAGTACGAGTTTTATTCAATAATAATAAAAATAGAAAAATATGTGTTGTTTCATAAGAATCGGACAATACTGCTATATATATGTATAATTTAGAGGATTAGGCGTTGTATGAATAAACAAACGATCCGTTCATTTAATGCATCATCCATCAAATTGGAATTTTATCAGCAAGTTTTGGATTACTTTGCGTTGCGTAAAGGTTTAGTGCGCCGTTTATCTATCTGAGAGAGCCTGCGTAATAGTGTCATTGTACCGATTGGGATGCCGGTATTTCAAGGGTCTTCGCAAGATGATTTGTTTTTGAGAAATTATTGATTCTACGGGATGGTTGGCTTACTGAAAACAATGTTAGGTTCACTTACGCTTTTCCATAGGTTGGATTTATTTTAACGATGCATACAAAGAAGTCCTTTTATATCCCCTCAGTATATTTAAACCATATATTCTTAATCTGATCACATTATTATGAGGGGAATAGTTATGTATGTATGTACAGTGGTATGTACAATGGTACAAGAAACACTTGCATGGATGCATTTCATTTTTCTGGCAATAAGCAATACCCGATCGAGGCCGATCTGTAGACAATCATATGTTGCTTCTTCAGATCCTCTCAAGTAGACTCCACCATCATAGAAATGTTATAATATATGCAGTGCGTGGAGCAAGATTGTTCCTCGTATTGCATGCTATTGCGAATCTTTGCAGAGAGGGCAGAGCGAGAGAGATAAAGATAGATAGATAGATAGATAGATGTAGTATTCTATAAGATCACCGATCCATAAGAGTCCATTTTAAGGTACTGCGAAAACGGTGCCGGGATGAACTTGTCCATATATCGTAAGAGCACTGGTTAACAGAGCGTTGCTATTACGTTCCCTCCAAATAAAAAAAAAAACCATAGATAGACTGATAAATAGATAGAGAGCTAGAGAGAGAAAGAGACAGACGGAGAGAAATCTGGAGGGAGAATTAATTAAAGAATATCGGGCAAATTTTATTATCACGCTTTATACGTATTCATCTAGAAGCAAAAACGTTTTGAAACGTGCATTTTATATATATATATATATAAAAATGCTCCCCCTTAGCCAAAGCAGACTCGCGGCATTCAGCATCTTTCGAAAAAATATCCTTTTTCCGATTATGATCGGATGTGATAACAAAAATTTTCGGTTATAGGTCGATCAAGCGATCGATGATATGTAGGAAAAAGATTATTTTTTCGAAAGATGTTGAATACCGCGAGTCTGCTTTGGTTAAGTGGGAGCATTTCTACAGTATTATCAGCGTTTTTCATTAAAGGAGACGTTTAAAACTAACGCGATCGAGTATATCTTAAATTATTTTGATTCCTTTGTAGCTGTTAAATTTCAATCATTTGGGAGCATATAATTCATTTAAAATTCTATCTCATATATTTCAACAAAAGCATATTAAATTATTTATTTATTTAATAGGAATCCGTAAAGACAAATATTTATATTTGTGTTTCCATGTATATATATTCTTAAAAACGTTTCTGTTTCTGTTTCTGTTTTTTTTTTCTGTTTTTTTTTTCTTGTCCTTCTTATTTCATTTGACAAATACAAACAAACGCAAAAAACAAGAAGATATGAAATCATATTTTTAGCAACGACGAGATTTTTTGTTTACTTTTCGAAGATGTTGAAATTATGTTACCCTTGGGACATACCTAATGGGTTACAGGAAAAGTTCTGTCACAGAGCATCTGTGGAAAAATTGCGTGATCTGCTCCCAATCACACCCGCAAAATAAGCCAAAAAGAAAAGAAAAAATGATTTGAAATTTCGTGCAAACATTTATGAAGATGGCCGATCTTAGCTTTAACAAAATATTTTGCTGATCGATTGACTTAAAAGTATTCTCATGAAAAAAAAAGAAATCCGTGTTAGACTTCTTAACATAATATTGGTTCTGAAAATCAAGTACAAATATTTCATAGAGCCTGCTTAAAAGCTCAGAAGCCAACGTAAAATCGGATGGATCAATTGAAACACTTACTTATTTATCGTATAATAGTATCGTATATCGTATATTTTATTATATTATCGTATCGTAAAGAAGGCGTATGTATATTGGTTCACTATAATTAAGCACTAAAGATTCACATTCTAATGCTAATGCTAATATAACTTTCTATCTGATTTCGCAAGAAAAGGAAAAAGCAAATTAAATATAAATGAATTTTTCTTTGAAAAATTTCAACGAAACAACGAGACGTTGATGATGGTTTAAACAAGTCCCCAAGAAGCTTAAACAACAAGTGGGGGATTATATACAGGAAGCTGTTTATTTTTAAAACAACCCAATATGTTCAGGGCTTCCTTTAGCTAAAGAAAAAAAAAAATTTCCCTGGATATCTAAGGCATGGAAAAAAAAATTAAAATGATTTTTATTGAAATGTGTAAAATCGTTAAGCTGATTGCTTGTTCTTCTTGCTATTTTTTCTTTTTTTTTTCCTTAAATTTATTACAATTTTTTATTATAAGTTGTTGGTTTTATTTGTTTTTCATTCCTCCTTAACGGATGCCATAACAATTCACACGTATTTTGTATTTTTATATCTAAGACTGAAGGTATGTGTCGTATTAATTTTATCATCTCGTTTATAGCAACAACAAGTATTCGAAAGACCTTTCAGTATAAAAATAATATGAATAAGAAAAGATTTTAAATTTAATCATTCAATTAGTATATCTATCCTTTACAATCTTATGGGCGTGGTCTAGAAAACTCGAAAAAACACTCGAAAATGGAAAATGGAATAAAAATTTTATATATTTGAAAGCGTTTATTGTGTAAAAGTCTAATACGATCTCGACAAAATCTAACGAAAATCCTTTTTAAGGACATTTGAAAAGTTTGTCAAAAAAAAAAGTTTCATTCAATTGCTTTGAATTAAAGAAATATTTCTTCTTGAACTGACAAGTGTTTCAACTGTCTAGATGGCTTTATTGGTTTCGTTTTTTTTTTCCTTCTTGCTACTTTCCTAACACTTGACTCGTTGACTGGTTGTGTCTATTTGTATATAAATGTACAAGTATTTGATGCAATTTATCCCAAAGAAAATGTTACATGAAAAGAATCTTTTTTTTTCTCTCTTATTGTAGCTTTTTTATAATTGATTCAAGTTTTTATATGAAAGCAATACAAACACACAACAATATCCGAAATAAATTTATTAAATGAATCAATTGTTTATATGTATTTTCAATAATAATAATAATAATAATAATAATAATAATAATAATAATAATAAAACGCGCGTTATTTATTTGGATTAAAATTAATTGAAAAAACGTTTGTTCTTTTAGTTCACTCTCTGTATTAAAATCTAAACAAAATTTCATTTTCAACGATTCTATCGATATAAAAACAATTACTTATATCCAGTGAAGCGTACAAATGCTTTTCGAATGATATTAAAAAATGTATGCTAAAGAATTTTATACACTTTTTTATTTCCCTCATATAGAAAAAGTTCACTTATATTTAACGATTATTACAGTTTAACTATCATCGTCCTATTTACAGAGAAATTATAAACAAATTTCTATATATACGCGCTTATGTATATACATATGTATGTGTGTGTATATGGATATGCTTATATATATGTATGTACATTGATTTACGTTTTATTTGATTTTTGAGTTGTGATCGCCATTTCTGTCAACTTTTTATTTTGGATAATTTTTTATAACCAAAACTGAAGGGTGAGAATATGGATACATTTTTTAAATGTTTGCAGTACTCAGAATGAAATTTCAAAGACTCTCTTAAAGTATATATATATATATTCTTGATCAATATCAAATTTAAAATCGATATAAGCATGTCCATTTGTCCGTGCGTCCACGTAAAGTCTAATGGTAAACAGATATCGCCTTCAAATTTGTCAGAATCATGGGAAGTTCTTTCGCATACGTTGCTACTGCAAATGGGTCTAATCGACCATAGGCTACGCCTACAGTATAAGCTTTAAGCGCGTCTGTTTTCTGGCTGTTTTGCTTTGATTGTTTTTCACGGTATTCCTTGGCTGGCTGTATTCCACAGTATTCCATAGAAATAAAAAAATCTGCCACGCTCACTCATTAAAAAGTAGTTCGTCCTCCCTCTATCGTATCGGGTTTACATTTTACTTTCACATCTGTTTTTCTATTATATATGAAGTGTTTAATGCAGTTTTATCGTTGTTTTTTTTTTTTTTTTTTAGTATCTGTCATGTAAGTGTGTGAATATAAAGTATTTTTTATATTTTATTAATAACCCGCTTGTCAAAAACGAAAAAAAAAAAGTCTGAGTTTCAATCTAATTTTCTGCATGAAATCTTTACTGATTATGCTGCGATTTCATAGCTTGACTGCAGACTTCATTGAATGTTAAATTTGCTACGACTTAGAGATAATTTTATTTTTATCCATTTAAAAGAATAGTTAAAGCAAGAACACCTTCTTCTCCCTCTGCTTGCAATGAATTTCGGTTACCACCATCACGTAGAATAAAATACATGTGAGAACTAATTGACTATCGTTCCTATACAGTATGTAAAGTTTTTCTGGAAGCTTAGAACATCTTCTCTAGCAGACTTTACCTGTTGAGTTTTGTATGCCCCAGCGAAGCCACGCCTTCCCCCACCAATCTTAACCAAACTATGATCTACCGCACTGGTAATCGAATTCAAGTATAACGACATAATAGTCGGCTATGGTAAGTATTTGTTAGAGTTCTTCTTGATGACCTACAGGTCCGCGTATAAACATTATTTAGTATTAAAAGAAATCCCACATTTTAACATGATCGAAAGAAATTATAAGAAAAATGCAAAAAGTTTTAAGTTTTTTAAGTTTTAGATAAATATCTCTACTGGAGATTATGTGAGAGGTAAAGTTTTCCATTAGAGAAATTAGAGAAAAAAAAAGTACGATTTTTGGTAAAATGCTCCACAAAAATGTTTACTTAAATTTTATGCAACATTTACATGCTCTTTAATGTTTACGTACGTACGTATGTACGTATGTACGTATGTAAGGGTATGGGTAGGAGAGTGATTTCTTTATGAAAGCGTTGAACGAACACATATTACGATGTTTTTATTTTCAAGTTGTACGGCTTTTATGTGATATTCAACTAAATATTAAATTAATTAAGTAACAGTACATTGAGCATTTGCTTTCTCGACTTGTTTCGCAATTTCTTGCGTAAGCTCTTATAGATTTATTACACGACGGCATGCATAGTTCCTGTAACGATTTAATTGACTGCAAATAATTAAAGAGAATTAATTTTTTAATTAAAAAGCAAGCGATTGATGTTTTCTAAAACATTAAATATTTTTAGAACACTTTAATTATACAAACAAGAAAATGAAAGAAACTTACGTTTGCCTTGAGTGGAATATTCACTCACTCGCTCGCTGTCAAGAGAATGAATGCATATAAACACCAGTGTAACCCACCAGGTTGCACTTTGCTTTATTGTGTCTTCTTGATATCCATCACTTGAAAGCAATACATTAGAAAGGTGAAAAGTATCTTTGTTTTAAAATATAAAATCGGGTCAATAAATTGCGTTTGGAATTTTTTGTTTTTAAAGCTGTTTTTGGAAAACTCCCCAGAAAATTTTTAGATTAACTTTTAGTTCATTAGCTCTTATAGAGATCGTAAGTTAAGGTTTGGTTTGTTTGGTTTCGTGACGACTCCTCCTCCTGTTTAACCAACCAATTAAGAATATATCGGCCCAAGTTTTGGCCTTGTGTCTCAATTTTTTTTAAATAGACGGATGGACAGATTCTTTCTCAAAATTGTTGCTGCATAGCCTTGTCTGTAGTTTGGTCTATAGATTTAATACCCACAGGCACATATATATAAGACCATTTTCTTCTAAATTTCTCTATTTTTACTATTTTCTGAACGAGAAAAGAGAGACAAAAGCAAAAGCTATGATGGTATGGATGATAAGCTTTAAGATATAAACTTGGTGATGCAAGTAGGTGACGGTATTTCGAGAAATATCTCAAAAATTGTAACCTCTAAGATGAATCCTCGAAAATACATTAACTGTCATCAGACAGAGAGCAGATCCTTTTTATGTTCAAGATTCGAGGAAGGATTATGAATTTTCTTTTTCTCTCTTTCTCTCCCTCTCTCTCTCTCTCTCCATCTCTCCCTCTCTCTTCCTCTCTCTCTCCCTCTCTCTCCCTCTCTCTTCCTCTCTCTCTCTCTCCCTCTCTCTCTGCATCTCTCTCTCCCTCTCTCTCTCTCTCCTTCTCTCTCTCTCCCTCTCTCTTTCCCCCTCTCTCTCTCTCTCTCTTCCTCTCTCTTCCTCTCTCTTTTCCTCTCTCTCCCTCTCTTTCTCTCTCTCTCTGTCTTTCAATCTCAAGTCCTGTTGGGTGTTGTAATATAAATCTTACTTAGCAGGGGTCTATAGTAGAGTGTATTTAATAAAATGTTTAGTAAATGTTTAGTGAGAGGCAGACGACATTCCTTTCATTATGATTGTAGGTGTTTCGCTTTATTAGTGTTATTGCATTCGAAAATCTTTTTTTATTGTGAAATTAAAAAATAGTTTTTTTTGTTTTTTTTTTTTTGTCAAAATTTGCATTCATGACCTAGTATTCAAAAACATGCATTGAAAATTTTTTCATTTATATGCACACATCGGACATGCACGGAAATCAATAATATATTGTTTGTTGAAGCGACCTTGTCGATTAGATTCTATTACAAGGTTGTCCTTGGGCGTATGCATATTATTTATAACGCATGCATGTGCTGCTAGCGGTTTTTTTTTTTTTTTTGAAATGTTCGTATGGCTTAAAAACGAAATTTTTTATATTTTTAACACAAGAAAACTTTGATTTAGTTTTGAATTCTTTTTTTGTTTGTTTGTTTGTTTGTTTCTTGATGATGACTACATTTATTCCAAGGCTAGACATAAAGAGAATTTCCTGAATTTTCTTGATTTCACAGCTGCGTTAATTTCTTAAAGGATTTGTTATGCAAAAATAGTTAAAATTATTTAAAAAATATTAATCGAAATTTTTGTCTTAATCAACTTTTGAAAAGTTACAAGTGAGTTTTAAGTGATCACACACCAATTAATTGATTAAATGCTCTCTCAGTCCAAGGCGTTCATTCAGTAAAAATTAGATTAAGATATGTGACGGCAACAGATGATAAATTAAAATAAGTCGGAGTATTGAGGCTGTGTTAGTGTAGACGGGCGGGAAGGGCTGATTCTTAAGAGAGTTGCGTTAGACAAGTTCCTCCGATTAGCTTGCGGCGAAGATCTTCCAGACTATCAAGGATTGTGTTCGTTTCCGTAACGCTTTCTTACTTAAAAAGAGAAAGTAAAAAAACCTTGCAAGAACTTGGGAAAAATTTTCGTGAATCCTGTAAGTGAACTAAGGATCCAGGAGTGCATTGCTCGTTTCCGTTCCGTAAACGTTGATGTCAAAGATATGTACCTCGCTCGCTGGTCGGCCAATCATTAAAAAATTAGGTGAAATTTTTTGAAATGTTTTTTGAAATGTAGCAAGACTGGTATACAAGCTGTTAGGAAATAGCGGAAGCAGTAAACATTAATCGTATCACAGTTTGGAGTGATTTGAAAAGAGCTGGGCTACAAAAAGAAGCTAAAAAATGCATAACACATCACCCAATACATTAATAGTTCTTCTGAAACTGTATCAATACAATATTCTGATCCATATTCTATCTCCCGTCACGATTCAATAGCGCTTTCCTTCAACTTAACCAAAGCCCTCAGGTAACCCTTGTCTAGCAGAACTCAACTTTTTAAAGATCCCAAAAACTATTTTACATACACTTTAGATAATAATAACTTTTAATGACTTGTACTGCTGTCACATAAAATGTGAAAATATTACTTTGATGTGTGGAAGAAGACAAAGCTCGCAAACAAAGTAACGCCATCGTTTGCAAAATGGTTCTTCGCGTATTCTATCATTGAATTTAACATATATATATCGGTTTTGCTCCTTATTCTATGGATGGATGGATGGATTGCAAAGTAAAATAAACAGGAAATGCTTCGTCATTTTTCACTTTTATGACTTGTTAGGGTTAGTGGTAGTTACGTGACTTTCAAGTTGTCTTGTTTTGAGGAAGGCATCACGAATTTTTTACTTCGATTTTTTAATATGCAATAGAACGGCGTTCGATGAATCGAAACATTTCTTACAAGCAAAAAATCATAGAAAAGTAAATTAAAAAAAAAAATGCGTATAACTGTTCTTGCGAATTCATGTCTAATTAAAAACTTTGATTAACATTCGCGCATTAATTGAACATTTTAATTACCTTCAATCAATTATTGCAATTTGTGCTTCTTTCTTTCTATGTCACAACAAACTTCAATTACCCTCCTTTTAGTAAATAAGTTCTCCTTTCTCCTTCTAAATAATCCATTCCAAGTTGTGAAACAAAAAAAACTTATAGATTTCATATATGCATCGCATAGATAAGAAAGAAAATTACAAAATTTCTTTAATGTTTTATATACATAAGCCATGTAATTGTGCTATACCATCTGAAAGTAATTAATTTTATGCCATTAAAAGATTAAAAAACACAAAAAAAAAAAATAAAATAAAACAAAAATAAAAAGAAAAAGAAAACAAAAGAACATAAGGAGGGAAAGGCGGGAAAGGGATTTTTGTCGAAAATGTTTAACTTGTACTTTAATTAATTTTTAATTAACGCTTTAAGTAGCCTTAGATTTATAAGCATAAATGAAATGCAAGTATTGGGGTTAATATGTTAAAGCTAATGCAAATAAGTTCAACATGATTATGTAATAATTTCTTGTCTCTCGTCTACGTATAGTTTAAGCATTTCTTCCTTGTTTTCTTCTTCGATCAAGAATTAATTCATATAGATTGCTATTGAGTGCTATTTTAAGAAGGACTATCGAACTAAGTATTCTAAGAGGTTTTAAAACAACTAAATATGCAGCTCGTTTTTTTTTTATACTAAGGTTTCAGTTTTCCGTTACTTACAAACGCGTTGAGCTGGGTGATAGGGTAACTTAGTCTAAAATTTAGTCTTCGACTTACACTCCTATTATTCAGAGTTAACCGTGCATAACTTCCTATTCCAATCTGATGACACATTTCCCTTTATGCTCAGCTTCTTAGAAAGCTAAATTTTTTCGTGGCCCTGCTTTAAAATAATTTTTTTCAAATTATTAAGTTTGATATGAGTTTACTTTAAGTATAAAGTATGAGCCCCTAGGTCTGCTGCATTGGCACTCTAAAGCGTCAAGCCCAACTGGTTTAGATTAGTCCCAAACCCGTCAAAGATGCAATATACTGTTATAAACAGTAAAAATAGACTGCAACAGTATAGTGTAATGTACTGCAACACTATACTGTAATTTAAAAATACAGATTAATTTATCGTCATCTTTCATTTTGGCCGTTAGTTTTTACAAGACCAAGTTAATTAGTAAATTTGTTTCCCCTTCAATTTTTGCATTCGACTCTGTACTAATTGCTAACACGGCACCTCAAACTAATCATCTATAAGCTGCACTGGTAAAATAAGCACGCAGTGTTATTATTAAGAATTGAAAAAAATAAATTGCGATCACCGGAAAACTATTTATATCGTGCTACTTAGTTTGAAATTGTGCTACTTCGGCGATTTCGATGTGTACCCGATTTCAATTACAACAATTTACATCGTACTACAGTGTTCGATATCGCGCTATATTGCTCGATGTCGTGCTACTTCGGCATTTTCAATTTCTATTCGATTTCGATTACTACAATTTACATCGTGCTACATAGATCGATATCGCGCTACATAGATCGATATCGCGTCACATTGCCTTACCGTTTATTACACTTTTTTTATGTCGATCAATACCAAAAAGAAGCAGACTTTGTTAATATTATCATTACAGTCTTAAGCGCATGGTTAGAGGACATTTGACTTTGATTCGCTCAAGCGAGGCCTACTACACAAGCTTGATACCGTAACATGAGTTTATTACCATGAATCTGTGATAGAGCTTAAGCTTTGTTGTTTATTATTTAGTCGCCTATGAAACTGATAAACTACTGTTGTCATAGTACATATATCTATTTATGTTTTATTTGTAAAATTCCACTTTTTATATAGATTGACTTACATCAGTCTAACAGTTCAATAGTGCATGCACAACACTAACCTCTTCTCATCTAATTCGTTTTCTTTTTTCTTCTATAACTTTCTTATTCGTTTCTTACTTAGTAAGCTCTTGAAACAAAAGTTCGAGGTCATTTCATTTCATGTTTATATAGAATATGTCCTCGACTATAACAATGCATATATATATTAGTTCCATAGCTTAAGGCATAAGGCATAAGACCACTACTGACCCCTTATGGTCGTATGTTTAGCGACAACAACATATCTCAACAACACAGTAATCTTCGTTTTTGTTTTCCTTCAACAACGATGGATGAATGGATCTCATATGCAATTCTTACACACGAGCACAGGATGGAACTTCCTCACAAAATAAGTCAGTTTTAGATCTTCCATTTGTATCACTTTTAACAACTTGACGAGTGATTTTATGTTTTCTTTGTCTATTCCTTCTTCCTTTTTTTTTTTTTTTCATTTATATCCAAGATGATGAGCCGTACTATGGAAATTTCAGCCAATTCCATTGATTTTCAATGTATGCTGGTGATCATCTCAAGTGTTCACATACGTTGTCCGTGTCCGTGCATATATTTTTCCCTTTATGAACGGATTCAAGGAATGCTTTATACATACCTTAACGCTTGAACTGATTACTTTTGAAAACGACTTTTTTGGTAAAATTGCTTTTAAAGCGAAACATTTATCGATCTTATTTTTAGTGAGAAAACAAACACTTCTTTATTGTTAGAATAGAAACAAAACAAAAATTTATCTACGAAAAAAAAGATAAATAAACAAACATTTGTTGACAAATACTACTGTTTTCGTAACATGTGTTAATTTTTCTTTTATTTTTTAAGTAAACTCATACACACATACACAAGACTTACAGGATGTAAGTAAAGATGTGTTTCATTCAGTGGTGGCAGAAGCATAAGCTGACAATGCTTGAAATATATTTACGAACAAAACAGTTCACATGAACTACTTGTGCATGCGTTTGCAAAGTCATTGTATAATTTCCGCTCTTTTTAAGTCAATGTGTGGTGCGGCATGGATTCAATATCATTTTTAGACAAAAAAAGTGAAAATGAAATTTTCAAAGCCACTCATCATCAACGTTGCATAATTACTCTTACCTCTCCCTCCTCACTCTCCTCATCCTAGTGACTCTCATTCCTGCCCCCCCCATCCCCGGATAATTTACAGATGAATTCTTTTCATTAGAAACTTTGAGTTACGTGTCATAATTTTTCGTTTATATTCTGTTGGTTGTTTTCTTTTTCAAATTTGTATACGAAATGATATCAATGCGCATCATAGAGACCTGCGTGCATTTTCCTTTTGTTAACAAAGCTGTCAAATAAAAGTGTCCTCCTATTCATCCATCTATCCATTCACACATCTAAATATGTATATACGTAGTATGAGTAGGTAGGTATACAGAAATCAAAAAATTTTTCTCATAAAACTCACAAAAACATTTACTTACTTTGGCTATCGTTGTAAAAACAGTCGCACATAATCTTTGTCGCATTCGATACTGAGCCATTTTAAGAGTTAATTGAAAGCTCTTTGAAAACCTACTTTTTGATTAGTTTTGCTATTCACTGTAACTTCTCTGTGGTTTCAATTTTCTGCCTATCAGGCCTACGTATTGAAATTACACAATGAATGCATTCTAACCAAAAATTATTAAGAATGTCGGTGTAATTACACACACACACACACACTTGCACACATATCAGACATACTTGGACAAGTACAGTCAAACTTTTAAATTGAAAACACGTTGGACGCGTTGGGCGCGTTCCGCACACTAATGAACGAAAACAACTGCGGGAAGTTATAATAAGATTAACGCTAGTCGCGCTTTAATTTACGTGCAGATGTGTATGTGCATTATAAACCTAAATATGTTTAGAAAGTTGAACTTTACAAAATTCATATTTAGATACACTCACGTATTTCTACGTTCTAGGGTTGCCGTACGGTTTAATAGGATTAGTGTTATCAAAGTTATGTGACCGACCCGTTATTACTAAGAAAAACGCTATGAACTTTTTTCTATATATAAACAAAAATACTATATTTGTATGATAGACTGATTATCCGTACGTTCTGACCTGTCTCAAGTGTAACGAAAACTTTCGAATAAACAAATTTTTCAACATGACAGACATTACTTAAGAAAAATCATTAAATCAAGTATTCACATTACGAAGCGAACTCGAATACGTGTATATGTACCTTGATCGGTGTATTCAGGCATATCAGTCTGCCCGTCTGTCCGTCTGTCCGTCATCTAGCGTCGATGCTCCTCTCACGACAGAAACAAATTGAATTCATTGCTTATAGCTTACATGTATATCTTCGTAGCACTTTCTCATACATTGAATTGAGTTGAGTTAAAAAGGAAAATGATTCGTTTACGAATCAAAAGCCAGAAATGTAAAGAAAAAATCTTAAAAAAGTATAAAATTTTAAAAGTAAACTTTTTAATAATTTCACTGCTATAGCAAGTATTCTCTTAAAATTTCGTGCAATTATTTATCATGAAAACTCATAAGAATCTTATAAATAATCCTCAGATACGTGATGGAAAAAGACGTTTATATCTGTGTATACAGAAGCTCTTTCTCCTCCTCCTCCTCCCCTTCTACTTCCTTTCCGTTCAAATATAAAACGTACGTATGTTTTTTTGTTTGTATTGCTGATGTTTTATTATTAAAATCTTCCCGAGAACATCTATACAACATAATTAATAAAATTAAAATATAAATCTATGAAGTAATTTGATGCGGTTTTTCAACAGGTTACGGGCCCAGAGAAGATTCATTTGATAAATTAGTTACATAAAATGGATTGTTTGCGCGTTTTATTTGGGTTTGTCTCTGTGTTTGATTAAAACTGCCAAAGGAAAGAAGTTTTTGACGTTGTTTTGATTCAAGATAGAAACAACAACAAAATAATATCAAATTAACAAATTTAATGGTGTCTGGTTTACCTAGTGATGCAAGATTGCTTGAAAGCTTAGACTTAATGATCTAAGCATTACGTGCAATTATTATACAAAACGAGTTACAAATCCAGAAAAATTTGAAAAATTGAAAATAAGTGATGAAGTGTAAAGTACTCTATTTCGGGGAGACTGCACCGTATGGTAAACAAAGGGGCACAAATTTAGTAAAGCTACTTTACGAAGAGCTTTAATATCAAGTGACCTATTCATGTTCACATTCATATTCATATTTATATTCATATTTATATATATACTCATATTCATTGTTTCATTCATATTCATAATCATATTCGTATTCATTCATTCATTCATTCATTCATATTCATAATCATATTCATAATCACATTCACATTCATATTCATATTTATATTCATATTTATATATATATTCATATTCATTCATTCATTCATATTCATAATCATATTCATATTCATTCATTCATTCATATTCATAATCATATTCATAATCACATTCACATTCATATCCATATTTATATTCGTATTCATATCCATTCATTCATTCATATTCATAATCATATTTATATTTATATTCATATTCATAATCATATTCACATTCATATTCATATATATATTCGTTTCCTGAGTAGTGACTAGACTAGACTGGAGTACTTGAGAACTCATACATACATGAATTTTTTTGATGAGTTATTTGTGCGACGATTAACGCTCGTTTCAAAAGGACCCATACGTGCTCTTGCCGCACATAGCAAAAAGAATAGCAACGATGAACAATGTTTTCATTAAAATGTTGTGAACTATTTTGTTTTTCATAAAAGTTAAAATTTACCGAAAAGCACGCTTTCACATTTTAGCATAAATACCCAATAACGTATTTACTAATGATGGAAGACTTAAATCAAACATCGATCTGATATTTTCAAATATTTATTCGAGTCAACTGAAAGTTCAGAAAGCAATCGATCTTGACAAATCTATTTACACGATTATAAATAATATACAAAAGATGATATAAGGAGTATACGAATTTTAAGTCGAGACTTTTAAAAACCACGTTCCAAAAAGAAATTATATTTCAATTATTTTATAAAATATTTTCTTTTTTGGTTCTATTCGACATTGAAGCTATGTGTGATATAAAAAAGCAATTCTTTTTACTATATCCTCGATCTCTTTACTTTTATAATTTATAAATCTTTTTCATATCGTAAGTTAAAAAAGCAACAAATTTTTTTATAAGAAAGTTTTTTGAAATCTTTCGATTTCTCTTTTGCCGTGAGTATGGTTTCCATTATTATATATTGTATAATATATAATATAATATATAATTTATTTTTTTTTGATACTATTTTTTATTTTAGCTCAATTTATTTTGTATTATGTCCTGACTTTCTTGTAAGTCCTATAATTGCAAATCACGTTTAATCTTTTTTTCTGTATTGAAATCTTATTTTGAACTCTTTTGATTGAACTTGACATGATGAGCGTCTCATGTCAAAAGGTTACTAGCATTGATTACTAAGTTCTTAAAAGTGTTCGTTGAAAGTATAAAATACGATCCACTAACATCAACGACATGCTATACGCATTACACCTCAAGTTTGATAATAACACCATAAGCGAAAATTTTGCTGATTAAGAGAACCACTAGGCTTGAATTGGACTTCACTCACTAGTGAGAATATCTCTGCAATGGAGATTAGCAGCACTTTGCTTAAAATTACTTAAGGGCCTTGTGTAAATACAATTAAAATTTGTTCTAAAAATAGTCATCCACTATGATACGACGATAATGCTGGCCTACGAAAAAAAGGAGAAAAAAAACGGATGAATGAGATGATGAATATTCATTGTTTATCAAAAAATTAAAAATTGAAAAAAAAAAACATATTTAACGGGACAAATACATTTTAATTGTTATGATGTGACATACACACACACACGCACACACACGCACCCACATTTGAACCTTATTGTTGAGAGTAATTTTATTATAAAAATCGCATTATTTTACCGGTCATGGTTTGAAAATAAATTCTTATTTAATAAAATAAAAATAATAATAATTTGATTTTAATAAAATAAAACAATGTATTAAAACTTATTTTTATTTTATAAATTAAATTTACACAAATTAAAAATAATTATAAATTAATATAAATTGAATGTCACCTCCGCCAAAGTTGACAAGTTTTTTCGAGACGCATTGCACTCTTCTGCGGACAAGAATACACGGCAGAGAATTCTTCGAAATGCTTTATGGCTTCAAGTACACGATCGCGATCTGAACCATGTTCTTTTATATCAACCAAAGTGTTCGATAAGGGACCACAGAAAAATTGTGCAAAATTCAAAAAAAATATTCTTTGCACGTTTTGCGGCCGACCATACATGTAACGACTTTGTTCGCGGGCTTCTGGATGCAATTTAAAATAAGTTTCGTATGCTAAACGTAAGCCACTAACGTCGGCAATTTTCTCATCAATTATTGTAGGATTCAGGTAACGTAGGCAATGCATTTTCCTTTTGAAATGTGTGTTATTTACTAAGCCTTCAAATTGTAGATTATTTAGGTTACCGTTGTAATCTACTCCCAAGCCAGTATAATCAAAGCCATGTATAATTTCATGAGCCAAAAGAAAACCCAAAGAAGAGTATTTGAAGATATCATCCAATTCGGGATGATAAATGGGCAGCTGAAGTGAAGTTACCGGTACAATGACAACATTTGCTCTTTGCTCGAAATACGGTGACGAACTAAATCCGATCTCTGATCCCTCTAAGTAGAAAAATTCATCAGCATTTCTAGGTATTCTATAATTCAAACGCTTATGCATTGTCTCTGTATTGAATTTCAATAATTTTAAGTGATTTCCATAAAAATCAAAAGGATTCACTACTAAATCTTTATAAAAATCATTCAATTTTTCTTCGGTATTTATTCGAGGAAGATTTCCTACCTTTAGCTGGATGTTTGATAATTTATTTAATAAAAATTCTAATTGGTTATCGTTAAAGCTGTTAGTATTGTTTTTCAATGATTCGGAGAAATGATTAATTAATTGTTGAAACATTTTATGAATTTCAGCCATTTCTGTTACTAATTCTGGATGCATTTGTTCGAAAAGCCAATGCATTGCGTATGGCATTAGAGTTCTAGTGCTGCCGGCGCAATCTTCCAATGTAAAATTCGGTGGACCCTCTATATTTAAATGCCATAAAAAGGTTAATTCAAGATATTTGCATATAAATCTTGGTTCATATTCATTAATTAATTTAAAAACCTTATGCAGATATGGTTTATTTTGTATCGATATTTCCATTTCAGGATCCAAACGATCAATTATTAACTCTAAGTAACGCTTTAGCCAAGGCATTGATAAATCTTTCACTTTAATCAGAGTATTACCCTCAGGATCATCTAAGAGATCGAGATTTTTTAAACGAAATTCAAATGCATTGATTTGATTCCATAGTTCTTTAAAGATTTTACGACGCATTGGCCTACGCAAAGTTTGAATTAATAATTTCAAGTCATCATAATCCGTCAATTCAAAACCACCATTTTTTACTGGCTTATCAAGATCAATTATTGTAACGGTAGCATCATCATTTCTCTGTAACGTAATCTCCTCTATAAAAATGCCATTTAAACCGTATTTACGCATTATGGCCAAAGTTCTTAACCAATCAAAATTCACTTCGTGTCTTCGCCTATGATTCGGCCATATACTTAAATTTTCATAGAAACTCAACCGTCTCAGATATTCTAGCGGTTCATAAACTTCAAGATTTCGGCAAGATAAGTAGTAATCATGAGCTTTTAATAAGAAATTCGGTTTATTTTCTCGATTCATAAACTTTAAATAGCGGCCGATCTCTTTATTCGTAAAATAATCCACAAGCGAGATGGCTTCATGATATTTATTTTCAACCGCATGAAATGTTCCCCATTTGCCACACGCGTATTGATAAAAGTCTTCACAGGGATCCCCATTAATATCCATTGAACTTATCAGCATTTTTTCTATTTTCTGATTCGCTGACTCTTTCAAATTGTACGCTTGAATTTCTTTTGAAACTTGCAAAAATATAAACAACACATGGAGGAAGAGCACTTTTACAATGCATCCTAAATACATTTTTTCCTTTTTTTTTTTTACTTTTAAACCAAATTTACTGTTAATTAATCGGGTTTGGCTTTGGTTGCATTTAACTGCTTACTGGTATCGTTTCAAAAAATATACTGCAAACATGAATTGATTTCAATAACTTGCAAATGCAAATTAAAAAACGACCTAAAATACCCTACAGTTGACAGAAAACAGTAGTTACACTTATGCTTTATGATTCCATTCAAACAATCGTTAAGCGTTGTTGTTTTAATTGCAGGCGCGTCAAAGGACGAATCGATAGTTGGTGAGTTCCACCACTGAGTATGTGTCAAATGGGTAGTCTCGGTACATATTTGTAACGTAATTGTTAGATCAATATTTACCTTATAAGCTATTGATGATACTATTTTGAAGTTCTCGTCCGTATGCAGTAGTACCTCCTTTTCAATCCTTTCAATACGTAGGCATAGTAGGCGTAGAAGCAAACCAACCACGTTACGAATACATGCAACCAATTTCTGTTTTCAATTTTTTTGCGAAAACTACCACAATAATGAACTGAACAAACGGATAAGCCATTGAATAGTACTCTTAGTCTTAGAATTTAATATTAAGGAAAGCTAACGTGTTCCGCTTACCAGGAATTGTAAAGTAAATGTGAATACCCCAAGTGCTCGAGTTGGAGGCAAATTAACTGTGGATTAAATAATTGAAATTATTTCAAAGGAGGGTACTTTGGTTTCGAGTTGAACTTAAAGAGAGGTCTCGTTTAGTTTTTACGGTTTTTTTGATGTGTTTCGCGAATTTTATTGTAAAGCTTATATGCCTGCCTTATCGGCATAAATTATCAGCTGCGTGTGTCGGGGTATGCGAGGGTCTGTGTCTGAAGTCAAATAGCAAGTAAATAAAAATAACAACAACAAAGTAAAGGGGTTTTCTATTTTTATTTATAGGTATGCTTGTGTGTGAACTTAATGATAACAATATCAGCGTCAATTCTCAGTTGAGCTTATAAACTTAAATTCATTAAAAAACTTACAAAAAAAAAAAAAGAAAAAAGAAAAAAAGATAACATATATACATCGCATCGATACAAATATAAAAGAATCTTGACATTGACATTTGACGTCATTGTTAATGCATAACATAGAGAATACACTCCACCAACGAATACACGCGTTTACTAGTTTGGTCAATTTGTATGTTACACTCGAGTATCGGGTATCGGGTATCGGGTATGGGGTATCGGGTATGGGGTATCGGGTATCTTACCTACTAGATTAAGACTTGATTGTTCGTTTTGTTTGTTTGTTTATTACTTTACACCCTAACAAGCAGCAGCATTTGTAAGAGAGAACGCGAACGGTGGTATATTGCGAACGTTTCACATATTTTCGGTCTTGTCTATTAGAAGATTATCGCGACATATTATTACTAATAGTTAGGTAAACAAACTACAAAATCATTGCAAAGTGTACGCAATAAAATATTTATTTTCTTCTGTTCAACACATAAATGTGTTCGTAAATTAACTCAATTGAAATTCATTTTATATCGAAAACATTTACTTATTACCTCATTTCAGATAATACTTGGGTATGTTTTCGTTTTAAAGTCACACCTTAAGTCTACAGCCACACGTTTTCTATAATAGAGGAGAAGAAGGAGTAAATTCTTCGAACAAAAGTTATTCAATAACGAGAACCGTTAAGTGAAAGTTGAGCAGTAGTTTCCATGCTAAGCTAACTCAGTTGTGTTGAGTTCAATATATATTTCGTAGGTAGCAGCTACAGTCCTTATTGTTTTTTGTTTGAATGGTTGAGTAAATTATGTTCCTAAGAAGGCAAAACACAAATGAACCGTATCTTCTACCTCTACGTGGTGCCAGCTATAAACGTCTTGGATTAATTACATGAACATGTGACGGCTAAAAGAAGATTAAGGTTTCAACCAACGAAGCCTGGCGGATATTTTTTTAGATTTTAAGGGGAAAAGATCGAGAGTTGCTTCTATTTTAGATGACTTCTCTTCCCGATAGTTCTCTGCTATTTACATCATAATAACACTACGCAGTCTAGTAGTTATCTATGATTGCTTAAGATAGTAGTTGAACTGGGAGCTCTATGAAACGCAGCTGGTATTGTCGATATCTTTTCAAGTACACAATAATTCTTAAAGTTAGGTGGGGAAAATTCGCTTCCGTGTAGTACAGAAAAACTAAAGTGAACAATTAAATTTTCGGGAAACTCTTTGTACTATGTCGCCTACGTCAACAAACTTAGGGAATACCATGTTGCTTGATAGCTGGTGCTGCCCCTCGGGGAGTATCAAGGTGTTTGTTGGAAAAAGAGGGCCGGATTTATAACCCTCTGAATAGAGGGGAACTTTGGACTCCACCCAGTGAGTGCTTATTCTGAAATCTTGGGAATTGCGATGGCCCATTGAGATTATTCCAAAGTCCGAGGGACGTAGACTATTTGTTTGCTGAAAAATGGTCCAGTGTTTAAGTACACCGTGAGATTAAGCTTCAAAGCAGGTGCTCAAGTAAACACAAATAAAAATCTGTTTATTATTTGAATATGCGTTATACAAATCATCAGCTGTGTTACATTGAAGTTTAATTTGATATATTCTTAATCTCTTTCTCATGTTACTGACAATGTGAATAGAGTTGTTAATTAAACGAAGGAATCATTGATTTGCTGCTCTTTAATAATTTACAAAGTAATAGAATAACATAACGTATGAGTGACGTAGATTAAGTCAATTAAGAATATATCAATCAATTAATTAAAAAAGTAAATTGAATTGATATTTTTAAAAACATGAAAAAAATTATTATACATCGACTTTTGCACGCATCACATATCTATAGGACTTGTAACGGTTTTTTCATTACATGTCGATAATTTATAATAATTATTAAGTTAACAACTAACCCTCAAGTTCATTCTGCAGATGAATGTTACAATCCAAGATATCCAAAGAGAACGGTCAATAAATCCAGAGAAAGTCACAAAGTGTTTACCAATGAATCCGTAGAACGCCACAAGGTGTTTACTTTGATAAAGGATTTTATTCTGACAAGAGTTTCTTAAAAAACTACGGTTTTCATACATCCTTCGATATAAACAATAACATAACAGATAACAAAAGTGTGAGAATTACAAAATTGATTACTCAGCATTGTCTTGAGATAAGTATTTAGGCATGAGGAGGAGAACTACAAACTGACAACTCAGCATTCTCTTGCAAATACTTACCCGTGAGAAACATATGTCTGTGAAATTACGAGATAAACAAATAGCAAGTGTCAAATTAAGCAAATTAAGAGCTCAGCAAGTGAGATGTACGGATGTGTATGTGTATCAAATTGAAGGAGGTATGTGTGTGTGAACAAGTGATTGAATAGGTAGGTGTTGTTTTGCCTAAATGATAATGTGAATGATCAGCAAATTTGACAGTGTGTACATTGAAGGAAAAAAGCTGAGAAATTTACAGTGTTTAGAATTGTCCTAAAAATTAATCAAAAAAAAAAAAAAAAGAAAACCGAATAACGATCGTTTCGACGTCAAATAACTCTACAAGTCTAACAACGAAATTATTCTAATAAACGAAAATGAAATCCATCTGTACTTGAACCAGTTCAAATTTCAGGGCGCAAAAGGGCAGGATTGGTAAAAATATGTTCAAATTTTCCAAAAATATCTTTTTTTGAATTTTATTTCAAAGTTAACGGAGAGCCAACACATAGAACTATTATTTTTAAGGAAGAAGGTACGCTTTCCTCCCAGGATCTTTTCTATGGTTTCTCTCTCCATGTATCCAGACTAATTGAAAGTAAAATCTATTCTCTCTGATATATGTATAAAACACAATAAGCCAAAGTTACAGTCGGTCAAATTCGCCTGTTAAATACCCACTTAATTACTACTTAACGTAATACAATTTTTCACTTATTTTCGTTACGAAAAATCGCAAATTGTATTTGTATTCGTATGTAAGGATCTATAGAGAACTTTTGTTGCGAGCGAGGTTTAGTAAAATGGTTTTTTTTTGTTTTTTGCCAAACAATTTGCTATGCTTCAAGTATTCTCTTCTTAAAATACCAAAAACTACCTCTTGTTGCCATATAATTTAGATTTCATGAGCCTTATAGTCAGCCTGTTCTGGGAATGGGTTCAAAAATGATACGCATACAATGTAATAAATTCATATGTGAAAACTCTGTCCGAGATCAATTTCTATCATTAAATAATAAAAACTAACAATTGTTACATTAGGGAGGTTCTCTATGAGGCGAAATTCAAAGACTAATCCCATCCGATTCGTATTTTTTTATATTAATTCATAATATACAAAAATACTATTTTCCATCATTCATTTTTGTCGAGAAGTATTCACATAAAAAGGAAAATGCTTTTTGAAAGTACATCTTTTATTGCGGATTGGCCTTAAAAATTAAAATATTCCACTTAAGAATGGCGCAATAACAGCCACAGTCCTGGGAAGTTATGCAGAAATTTCATGCTTTTTCAGCATTTCGTACGAGCAACCGTTAAAAACGACGTATTGGAAAGAACATACATCACAAAAAAAGTTATGCGTATGGACATTTTGACAAAGAGACTTTCGTCATCTAAACACAACAAGAACAAGACTCTGCGATATATAACGAAAATAGTTTGGAAATTAGTTTGGGGAAAAAGAAATCCATTATTTTCCAATTCGAAATGTTAAATAAAGTCCTGAAGTTCATATAAGATTAGATGGATTTCTTTTTCCCCAAACTAACATAATTAAATTTTCAGTCAAATCATACGCATTCATTCTTATTAGAAGTTAAAAATATACATGAGTG
>KK351313.1:131781-192347 GCA_000671755.1 Glossina brevipalpis | reverse complement strand
TTCTTTTTGTTTAATTTTTCTTCACGTGATTCAATTCATAACGTTTTTTAAACATATTTTTTTCTAATACCAATTTATTACCTTATGGAAAGCTGCAATATGTGCGAGAAATGTATTTTTTGAATGAACGTTATTTTAAAAAATTTTCTTTGTTTTATTCACTTTTCACTTTCAAAAATGCATTCGCCTCCATAGCTATCTTAGGTGACATTTTGATTTATTATAATTTTTCTCAATTGCGATGAAATATTGCACGGAAAGAACTAAATTTGTGCGAACTAATTATGTAGTTACGGAAGAGACAAATTTTGCTATGGTTGTGTGTTTACGTTCTTCCTCTTATCGAATTGAAATATATCATATTATATCAATATATTTTCTCTTATCAACTCTTATCAATTAATACTTTCATTAGTTAATACTGCAAGGCACATAATATATATCGACTAAAATAATTTCTAAGCGATTTCTGATATTTATGTAGATCGATTTCCTTACCACGAGACAAAGCACTTGACTTCTAAGGGCGAATAATATTACTGCTACTACTGTAAAATTTCCAAAAAAAATCACTTAAAATCGTTTTCAATGCGTTTTTTCTAAATTCTGTCTATTTTAAAGGAAGAAAAATTCCTTTCCAGCCATTACAAAATTTTCAGAATAAGGTTTTATAAAATTCGTTGAAATTTCGGAAATTTTTAAATTAAGATTTTTTTTTTTTCTTTCTTTTTTTGACTTACGTCGTGAGAGCTGTTTTAATTTTTTGTAACGTTCATCTTGTCTAGATCCACCATTTAGTCAAATGACGACACACGCCCCAGCTACTCACTCTTTTAACAATTTAACAAAATTTAACTTTGAGCACCATCGACTTCAGAATCAATTTGCGATCATTTCTTTTTTTGTCCCGATAATGGAACCCCTTTGTGAAAAGATTCGGCTCACAATGTTCTTGTAGCAATAGTGTGAGGATATATAAGAATAAGTGTAGTGAGCAAATTCTTCTGGCTTTAGGACCAACTAGTACTCGGCAACGAGATTTTAATTAATTTGAAAAAGTTTTGAAACGATTTATAAGAACTCCATGTCTTCACCACTAGTTGCGAAAGGTTAGTTTTTTTTCTATATAAATTTATTATTATTTTAAGTAGCTGCATACGTAAAAAGATCCTACGAATTCTCTGAATTAGAAATTGAAGAGTCTCTCGTTTAATGTAACGGCCTTTTGATGAAAACATATTAAAAACCTATTAGTTCAGTTTCGAAGGGAGCGATTTAATTTTAAAGTTATAAATATAGTATGAAGACGTCATATTTCGAATTTTCACTTTTGTGAGTCTAATAAATTTAAAATAACCAAGCCACAGTAAGCTTTAAAATTTATACCATGTAATTTTGACGCTTACATTGCTTTTTGTCTACTTTGTTTGCGTACGTTCCTTCGTACTTTTTCCACCCTCACGAGGAGAAACAATTTCAAATATGAACAAAAAAAAGAAAATAAATAAAGAAACAGAGTACAGAATGATAGGAAAAGGAGGCCATTCTCTTTAAAGAAATGCCTCTGGCCAATATACCTAACCACCCTGCAGAAACTATAATAATACCTAACATCGGGACATATATTCATGATTCACGGTTCATTCTATAAAATGCAAGTGCTGCCTTGGAAATGTAAAGTTGTGCGAAGCGGGCCTTCAAACCGTGGTGGAACAAGACTGTATTCTAAATCTTAAAGAGCAATCAACCATTTAATAGTTCGATTGCCTTTAAAGCACATCAAAAACTAACTAATGAGAAGATCGTAAGTGAGGACTTTTTAGATCAGTACTAACATACTCTCGATACACAAAAGGGAACTATTAGCCGCATGCACTATGGAGCTCTTTATCTTTTCTTATCTCTTTAGTTTGCAAGGTGCAGCCCCAGACCTCAAAAGATGAATAAGTATAGAGTCTAAAGTATAGAAATGCGGAAAATACATTCAACTAAGTTCGCCAAAACCGTCTTAATGAAGCGATCTTATATACACGCTTGCGCTAAAAAAACTGCCTGCGGAAGTCTACATAAATATTCGTGCTTTATTCGTATTCGACCGTTTCCTGCAGACTTTACAGTGTCTTTACCTCGTAGTTGTTTTTCACCATAATCTAAAAGCTTTGGTTATATCGGTCCAACAGCTTTTTTATATAAGAGTGATTGTGCCAAGAAAACACTATATCATACATCTAAAGCACAGTATAATATTTTTAGATCGTAATTCGCAACGCACTGCACTCGGTAGTGAATTTAAAAATATTTCATCGAAGTTATATTGGGTCATATAAAAAGTCTCCGTTGATTTTGCAAGCTGTCAGGAAATAGTGGAGGCACTACATGTCAACCATATGACAGTTTGAAAAGAGCAGGCTACAAGAAGAAGCTCAAAAATGTACCAAAAAATCGTGCAGAAATAACATATCATCCAATATTTTTGTTGGCCGTAGTATTATCGCAATCATGGAAATAGCTATTGACCTATACTTTAAAATGTCAATGTTTATAAGAATAAATCGAACGAATAAAAGAAAAATACGAGTTTTTTGTAACCTATTCCAGGCCCAACATTTTTTAAATGGTTCGTTTACATGAACAAGTTTATGATCATCCTGATCATTTTGTTTCTGTTCTAAAAGTGACTATAATGGATTCAGATTCGTTTGTTGCTTTTTCGTTGGTTATCTTCATATAGATTTTTGTTTTTCGGCAATTTTAAGACGAACATTAAAGAAAAGTTCAATATTTCGTAGGATCACTAATTTCCTTTTTTTTTTGCCATTTTGCCATTGTTCTTTTCAATTTGACACTATATACTGTTACATACTGTTATATACTGCTACGTATTATTATATACTATTGATACTTTGACCTTTTTCAAGATAGTCGAGCGATATTATACGGACGTCAAAAACTTCCCAGTTAATTTTTCCGTTTTTGGTCGGTTTGAACGGCTTATCAGCAAATTGGCCTCTTAAAATATATTCACTAGTACAAAGTATGCGCATTTTCGGTCTTAAGGTCTTATTTAAAGACACAATGGGTTTTATGATTTTAAATTGGCTTATTTTCTGACCAATTTTTAAATTGCAGTTTTTCTAGAAACAGCCCAAGTAACGATAGAAATTCAATGGTAGCACGGTCCCTAATCTATAAAAAACACTTCTCATATATTGAAAAATTTACATCTCTAGTACTTTTCTTTGAAAGTAACTTTCATAAATTTAGGATATTATTGAATATGTGGTTTTCGCTTTCTGAGAGTGTCTTCCTACGACGGTAGGTTAGGTTGACATTTTTGTGTTGTAAGAATGAATAGCTGTCGTTTCAGTTTTTTCAAGTGCGAAGATCACAACGCCCATATCACTCCTATAATAAGTCCAATGATGTCTTTTAATCAAGTGAGAAGTTCTTAAAGTCTTGAATGTTCATAGCTTTTTCAGATATTATTTATAATTTTACTAGAAATTACAGAAACATTTTAAAACAATACTATAAAAGGAAAACTGATTTTCATAAGCTTTCAGATTTTTTGTCTATTAATTGTGCCGGGGAAAAAAGGAAAAGTAAGAATGAACTCCCCCATTTACTATATAATGCTGTACGATATTTGATGGAAAAGAAAATGAAAAATCCATTCACTCATTAGTTAGATTGTGTATCGTATATATATTATCATATATATATATAGTACATGATCGTATATGCTTCATCTCACGGTCTTGTACAATCTCGCAATTATCTACAAGTAATTTTACTCACACAAATTTAAAAAAATGTGCATCAAATACTCACTATATCCTTATATAAGGTTTTTAGTAATTGGGAACAAAATCTTAGTTCAATTTATCTTACTTTTGTCCTTATCAAGGAAGTTTTTTTTTAAGAAAAATTTCAAACCGAAGTTCAAATTGTATTCTAAAGTTTTTCCATTTGGACGCCTTAGTTTAGTAAGTTAAAATCGAACAATTTTTCGGGAATTTTTGAGCGAGACCACACTGATTAAATAGATTTTCTTTCGAACTTAATCTAAAAAAGAACGATAAGCAAAAATTTGCGAACTAATTTTTCTAGATCAAGTTTTGCGATCGTAATCGTGATTTTCATATCACAAATTTGTGTACTTTATAGAATTCACACTACACGTTCAAAAATATATCCTGTTATCGGTATAAAAAAAAAAAAGATAAAAAGTAATTAGTAACTATTTTACATAATTCTTCTGTTGAATTCAATTATGAAAGTAATTAAATGTTTAGAAATTATGACCTGAGGTAATGTTTTAAGGATTTCCACTTGAGCGGTGCCAAAACAATTAATAGCAAAAATTCAAAAAAAAAAAAACAAGAAAAAGGAAATCAATGCTTTAAACAAAACAAATATTATAAATACATAGAAGTAAAACCACATATATGTATACACATATACTTACATACATAGATAAATGTATATGGGAAAAAGAATGAAAACAACACTAATATCTCTTAGTCAATAGACACGATTGGAAAGAATATGCAATGCAAGTACATAATATAATAAGAAATATAAGGAAATTCTCTCTTGCAAGTTAACAATATAAAAAGTACAATACAAGAAGAAATGTGTTCGTATCAGCTCAGTAAACATGGTACGTAGTACAGCGGCGTATACAAATATGCATGTGATTCTTGAAAATGTTATAAAAGATCATTTAGTTCGGTAGTATAAAAAATTGTGAGCCTTCTTTGCTTACTGTTAATGGGAATATTAATACAAATACTAAAAATAATACACGCCATGATCGACGCATATAAATGTAACTGCATCAGTTTAGTTAGAGGACTTTCAAAATTTCTTTTATTCCAGCAAATGACTACAGTTGTTAGTTGTTCTTTTTTTTTGTAATATTTGGTCGAGAGATGAATACTGAATAATGAATGAAAGAAGAGTCGATCTTTAAGGTCAATCCTGCAACAGAGCTATGCTTTGATTATTCTAAATTAGTAAATAATTGAATTGCTGATCATTCAAATTGTTCTCTATCGGTCCAAATAAATGATAATCAAAAAGTCTTACATGTGAGAGTGAGACTGGATGGGATGTTCTTTCAAACGATCAAAACATTTCTTCGACTGTGTCCCGTTAGATCATCATTTTATTGCCTTTTTGTAAACCTTTTTTTATACGACAATTAATTTTAATTATCTCAAAAACTCAGAATTCATTATATTAGTTTGGGGAAAAAGAAATCCATTATTTTCCAATTCGAAATGTTAAATAAAGTCCTGAAGGGGAACGAAAGCTCCCAATATATATATATTAGTTTGGGGAAAAAGAAATCCATTATTTTCCAATTCGAAATGTTAAATAAAGTCCTGAAGTTCTTATAAGATTGGATTGAATAGATTACCTTTTCCCCAACCTAATATTTATTAAAGAGCATCTATCTTGAGTAGCCGATAATATTCCGTTTTACTGCTCGTGACGACTAAACAAATTGTCAGAAGTTCTCGCAAATAGTTTTGAGCTTAAGGTTTGTCATTACCGCATATGACGTTTTTCATTACGCACTTAAATCGTGTGCAAAAGAGAGTTTTAACTTTAATTTCTTTCACATTCAAACGTTTCGAAATCCTTTATTAATCAACATTGAAATTTAGTCAATAATTCATTGTCAGTGTGACAGACATTTTTGTTCAATATTTCTTACAATTCATTGACTTCAAAGGAAGAATTAATATATAAGCCTTGAACAAAATTTTTTAATACTCACCACTTGTGTATATACATATCTGAAAAAATAATTTACATAATATTTTAACTTGTGTGAGTGTGTGTGTGTGTGTGTGCGTTAACGGAAATGTAAAAATTTTATGCATATTTTGTTCGTTTGGACAAAATATTGAAATTATGGTAACACGATCAATAAGACGCCGAGGTCGAGCATATAAGAGAAATAATCGGAAAAACTTTTTAAGAAGAAGAAGAAGAATATACGTTACAAACATCTGACAAATCTAATATTACTTTACTTTATGGTGGATATAATATAATGTGAAATCAAAACAATTAAATCACGTTCTTAAAAAAAAAAATAAATTTGCGTGCATTTATAGATAGATATATACACGCATATTTTACACTTGTACGTACATGTATATGTATCCAAATGTGATCAATTAGCAGAAAATTTTTTTAAATATGGTAACTTATGGTAGCATGTTTCAATGACGCTACAATATCGTTTCTAACATGATAAGTACAAATTAAATGACAAGTACGTTTTCAACGTTCCTAGCAGAGAAAACGATTTTCCCAAGCAAAAGTACTTAGAACATTTATAGTTTTATGCAAGTCATAGCAAGTAAGCGCCTACCTCATGCTAGAAAGTTGGAATAGTGGGTGCCTAAATTGTTGTCTAATGAATCAAAGACTAGAGCGAGTATAACGGTGAATGTGTGTGTGTGTGTGTGTGTGTGTGTGTATGTGTGTGAAATAATTTTTAAAACAAACTGTTAACTGTTAATGAGACTTCGGTATACAACAAATTATTCCAGACTTGAACTTCCAGCTATCGAAAAACAATTTTCTGGCAAATTGCCGCCGAAAGTCGTCCGTATCAAAGCTACATTCAAGAGAATTACAGCTACTGTGTTCTGGAATAAATATAGAAATATGCACAAAAACATTTTATTAATTTAAAATTTAAACGAGGGAAACTATTATTAATTTTTATTTTAAATTGAATCAAGAAAATAAAATCAATGGATTCATCATTCATGCACACGCACTTTTTGTCATTCTATCTATACATAAAACTTTATGTTGATTTCAAGTCATTCGAATCATTTTCTAACCATGAACTAAGTTTCATATCAATATCTATGTTAGAGTTTTTTAAGATGAACATATTAAATTAATCGGTTCTTGTTTTCCCCAAATGGTTTTATTATTTCAGTTACTTAAATAAATTAGTTCCATATATAAAATACGTCTAAAAAATGTTTCGATCGAATCCATTCTCAACAATATTCGTCTTTGATTTAAATCATATAAATGTTGCCCAATTTTATTCAAGTATATCATCAAAATTTTCGGTTTATAGGCCAAACAAAGCTTACATTGACGAATATGTCTAGATACCGAATTGATTTATACAATAAAAATTGAATCTGTTTCAAATACTTTTTTTTTATTTTTTTTGAGTGTCGCATATATCTGCATAACATATTTTTATCACAAGTGCTATAGGATATAGAAATAATAATAATAGTTGACATGTTTGTTTAACTTCAACATTACACCTAAGAGATGAAAATGCTGAGCAGAGTTATTTAAAATTTGGTTTTTAAAATTTCTAGAAATTTTTCAAAACAGATTTCAGATATTGTGTCTTATCAAAAACAAACAAGACTTTATAATAGTTGAAACGATCTCGAAGTTTCCGATCTGAACGTGTTTCTCAGCAAATACTATAAAATAAAATCTTATAAGTAAAAAAAAGCGTTATACTTATAAGGATGTATGTGATGAAAGGTTATAATAATTTACTATTTAGTAACGCGTGACTATTTGTATCAAAAATTCCCAAATGTTCGTATAAAAAGAAGACTCGAAGACAAGTTGCAAAATGAAAAAAAAAAATGATTTTTTTTATATACTAAATACGTAAATATGAAAACGAAATCTTTTGTCTAAAAAAATACACTTTTATTATATGAAAATGAAAATCAAAATCGAAAATATGTGAACTAATTACGAACATAAACAAACATATGACATGAGTCCGATGATGTTAATATTTTGCACGAAGATTTGAAAGCAAAACAACTTTATATATATAACAAGTCCAGTAGTATTTTTTCGAATTTTATTTCGATATTTATTACTATTCTGTTATACAAAAACTGTTTATAGCCACAAAATAAATATTACAATTCAGCATATTCATCTTGCGTTTATAGCAACCCTAAATCCATATAATAACACTTATAACTCTATTGTTTGTTAACAACTCCAATATCTATAACATTTAGTACATGGAAGGTTTAGAAAACAGAAATGTGCACCAAGGTTCAGAGTAAACAATGGATGCAATAAGATCAGATCAAAGTTCGGTTGTAATGTTCAATGAATTTTTTTTTTTTTTTTTTACTTAGATGAAGAATACGAGGGTGATCATAGATAGATAGTTAGACGAGTGAAGCAACCATAATCCAGAATTATTTTCCTAAGACTGAACTACTTATTAAAGAAAAAAAATCTTTTTGGACTCTTTGAGAGACGTAAAAAGTGAAATCTATGTACGAAAAACAGCAGTGTGCCATTCTTGATTATTTCATGTAGGCGTATAAGATATCTTGTTGCTCAGAAATTGTCAAAAAGAAGATATTAAGAAGTTATTGAACATTACCAGCCATGGTACACAAATATACTTCCATACAATAAGATATCTCAGATATGAACAGAGTATGGGCTGTTTTATACTTTATACATGACAGGGCAAATACATATTGAGATTGAGAGTACAGCCGTCGAACGTTGTCTGCAAAAGCGTACTCGAAGCGTACTCCCTTCTTAACCCCACACTAAAGAAGTTATTTAAATACATTGAAAACAACAGCGGGCCAAGAAGAGAGTCTTAAGCCACTCCAGATCTCACCTGCTATATATGTGAAAGCCGGCACAAATTGTCTCCTGCCAGAAAAATAGGACTTTATGAACGAACACGACGCACTTGAAAAAAGGTGAATTCATTATTAAATTTTTACAACATCTTCCTGTAATCAAGTTAATAAAAAGCTTTGATTAAAACGCTACTTATTAAAGAAAAACTATTTTTAAAAATTTTAGCGTTATTCCATCAACATCGTAGACATTTCATTTAATGCTATTAAACGTAGCGTGAAGCTCATAATCGGTAATACAAGCAAAGAAGGATTGTGAGATCTCTCAACGAGCGTATATGTTATCAGGAATCAGAATATTCAAATCATCTAAAAACATTTAATTCGACATTGTCATTCATTAAGCCATTACTGCTAGCTATTCTTAGCTGATTTACCATATCCTTGGGGTCAACATTATTAAATACACTACCGAAGTGACTTTGCTTCATTCTACGCATAAGTTTTTTTTTTTCTTTTTTGCTTTGTTCCTATACCTACAAAACACATTCCATTTATGAGAAGTAGAGTCTTAACATAAACTTTAAATGTCATATCTCTAAGAGATCTTGCATATAATACATTCTGAAACTTCATTGACTGTGTCGATTTCCGTTTAATTTTAAACTAAGATATAGGAATTAGGAAGAACATTCTGGATATTATATTTTCCAGATTTTGGGGCAATTTATGTTAATAGTATTATAAAAACAGTCAAATCATCAATCTTTAGCGATGAGTAATCCCGGTATTTAATATAATCACTCGAAATTCTATTTGAAAATAAGGGTAATTGAAATGAAGCACATATAAATACATGGTGAGACGATAAGAATGGATATTGAAATTGACTCATTGTACACAAAATCGGTTGACAGATTGTAAGGAAATAATCTAAAAGGGAGATTGTATTATTATACACCTGCAAAAGGCGTGGGTAACTCATAAAGTCCCCGACTATAATTACGTCATTTTGTCTCTCAAAAATATCACCAGCTTTCAATTCAAAAATGTCAATATTCTCTCTTGGCAAATGAACAGCATCCACTAGTGCTACGGCCCCATTTATACTCACCTCAATAAACACCATTTCACAATCTCCATAATGTAGCTCTTTAAAAATAATTCTACGTTGAATGTCCTATGAAACGAAGATTGCGTGTCCGAGAGCGAACATTTCAACAGAAGACATATCTAGGGATGTTAGCAGTTACTGGAATAATATCAAAAAAGAAATCTTTTATAAAATTTACAAACTTATCGAACTTTTTTTTTTTTACTGAGTATACCACAGGTTTTATGTTGCGATCATTGCATTGACCAATTTTTAAATTAATTTGCAGCTAGTCGAAGTAACATTATTTTCCGATAATTTGGGGAAAAAGAAATCCATTATTTTCCAATTCGAAATGTTAAATAAAGTCCTGAAGTTCATATAAGATTGGATGGATCCATTATTTTCCAATTCGAAATGTTAAATAAAGTCCTGAAGTTCATATAAGATTGGATGGATTTCTTTTCCCCAACCTAATATATTATATATATATATATTATAAAGAATCCAGAGATCAGTGACATTCCTGGCTCAATATTCAACGCATTTCTGCAAATCAACCCAATAAGCTAAAGAGCGGTATCCAATTGAAAAATTACAAAAATTCTTGATACCCCTCCCTCATATTAAATATATCTAATATAGTCCCGATTTCATCATTTGTTTTCAGCACCGTTAGGTACATCCCCAGTGCTAAATTTGTAATCAGTAATTTGCTTTTCCCCTTTTTCATTTGCTTTTCAATTGCGACAGATACGAGAGAATTTACTGTCCATCGGTGTGAGACAATCACCAAAAAAAAATTCTTCCGTCCACACCAGCCGCTTCGTGATTCTCGGAATTAAATTTTATTAATACCTCCTATTTATTTTTTATGCATAGATTTATGTCACTTTCACTTATTCGTAATTTTTATAACTCTTTACATAATACAATGCTAGAAACAGTCGGTGGAAACCCCCAGTCACCACAATGTCCAGTTTATATAAATGATTCATGAACGCATTCTGAGACTTTTTCAATTCGTTAATTTTATTCCTGTCTCTTTTATCTATTTGTTTGACAATTTCCCGACATTGATTCACATCTAATTTGTATTTCTAATTTCATGAATAAAATCCTCTTGAATTTTGAAAACCAATTCGTTGAAATTTACCTCAATGCTTTTTATAACTTGGATTATGTGTTTCTCCGTGCTTTTCCTGCGTCGTTTAAATTTGATTCATGTTCTTGTCGAATGTCGTGAATCGGCATTTGCAGTTTGGGCAGCAAAATCACTGGAAACTGCACTGCTTTGGCTACATTTTGGTTAATATTCAGAGCACGATTTATTGTCTATATTTATCACTCTGTAAGTTAATTATATGCTGAGAAATTATAAATAAAAATATAAATAATAAATTATATGCTGAGAAATATATATGATGTTCACAAAATTTTATGAGATCTTGGTTTTTTTCTTTTTTTTTTTTCTTTTTATTACTACTCCTCTCTCATATATTAAATTAAAGCAAATAATTATGGCCAATCAACGTATGGAGCCCCAGCTTTGTCTGCATTTTTTAATGTTATCGCTATTGTTCTTGAGGATAATTCTTTTGTTTGTTTGTTTGTTTTTTTTTCCTTTCTCCCTTTTTTTTTTTTGCTTTGTCAATAGATTATTTGATTTCATTTGCATTTCACTGACTTATATTTTTTCGCAAACACTTAAATTTAATGAATTTTTTTTTCTTTACGTTAAATTTTATTAATAAACTTTTAATAAAATATTTCATTTTACATAAAGTTTATCGCCACGAATAAATTATACTTCCGTTGCATCAGAGTTAAAATTTCCACATTTCATAGTACGAACTAGTACGAATTGGTTCCGTACCTATCCTCTCCTATTCTCCAGATTTAGCGGTCAGTGACTGCTTCTTATTTGAAAATCTTAAGAACATAGTTGCATGGCAACCACCCTAGCAATCATTTTATATCGAATAAAGAACTCGCATGCCGAACCTCTACATATTTTTAAGTGCATAAAAAAGTTTGGAGAATCCTTCGATTAAGAATTTCGACCGAAAAGAAAATTATGTTCAAAATTAATATCAAATTTTACTACAAAATTTTCTAATTTTCTTGTTAGTCTCCCAACTTATTGATCATGCCGGCATTTGATAAACTTTGATAGATATAAGACAATAAGATGCGTGTGTGTATATGGGATTAATATTAGCCACCCGCCTACGGAATGGGTCATCGAAAGTAGATCAAAGCACTAAAAAAGCCAATTAAAGTTAATCGCGAATCATTATAATAACCAAAAATTCGTCGCAGAATTCTTTCTGAATGAATGATCCAATACTGTCAATAAACTTTCAAGAATATATTTGAGAGAGCTAAGTAGAAAGGCAACTATTTAAAGTTAAGAGAACGTCATGCACTTATCAAACACACAATAGAGAACGGATGCGTTTCAATCTAACAGCCTTGAATTATATTATATACGCGGCAAATTAATAAAGTAAAAATATTTCTTTAACAGGCCTCAAATATTCTATCAAAATTATACTTTAGTTATGGTGAAAATTTTAATCGAAATAGTGAGCCTTTAAAACGTACTTTTTATTGTTTGAGGAAAAAGTTTGAGGCAAGAAATTCAACACTAGATGAGTTTAAATCTGATTTAAAAGCTAATAAATTGTAATAAATTGTAGTTACTTTAGAAAGAATTGAAAAGAGTTGATTGATCAACAACGTACTCAGACAGCTTTGATTTAAAAAGTGAAGAGTTATGGCAAATTATGCATAAAAATTTGTTTAAATGGATAGAAAAACTTTTTTCATGAGATCATTTAAAACGATATACGTCGACGATATTGAGAAGCGATAGCTTGCTCATCAATATCATTAAACGTTACCGGCAAGTATCCAGCTATCGTTAACAGAAATTGTTTTCTATAATTCTTATATTATATTTCTCAGATATTTCTTTCTTTATTCACAACTAAATTTGCGGCTCCATCGAAAATGCATTAAGATCGCGAAAGTGGCAAAGGCAACTTCGGCAAGGATGCTTAAAAAAAAACTTTTGTTTCAAAACTTGATCAACGTGAATGCGCTAGTTTGGATGGGATGCCTTCACATTTGTTTGCACAAACAAAAAGTTGCTTGAGTTGGGGCTTTCCGGAATCCAACATTAATTTCTTGTTCGTTAGCTAGGCGATGGATATCCAAGATTCGTTTTAAGCTGAATGAACTTCTTTTTTACTGGTTTTCATACTTTATTTAAAAGATTAACTCTTTACACACAATAATAAAAGCGGTAGAACAAATCCACTTTTTCACATGCCATCGATATATATCTTACGTCATGCGATATATTTGTATTTTCGTTCCCATAAATTGATTTTAATTTAAAGCGATCATCCGGAAATGTTGAAAGTTTTTATCCAATATTTTCATTGTCGCACTTTTCTCTTCACATCATAGCTTGAGAGAAGCAGTTTGGTTTAGGCCAAGCAGGTCTCGCTTCGCGCATCTTTGTTGATTTGACTTGAGTAGTGGTTTTCTTGTGTTTTTTTTTGTTTTTTTTTTTTATTTCTCCTCTTTAAGATTTTCCCATCTTTTATATGTTAAACAATAATATTAAAGGAAGAAAACGAAGAGTCATTCAATTGCGTATTCATGCATTCATTCATTTATTCATTCATTCATTCATTCATTCATTCATGACCTTAACGAAAGACCTTAAGCGTTAATTACTCCCCAATCTTTGGATTTTTAGCATATAAAAGGGTTAAAAGGGCAGTTGTTCATATGCAGTTTATTTGAAGTCTGTAATAACGGTGATATCATAAACAATCTCTTTTTACCTGCTGAACAGTATTGGTTTCCTTACGAATAATTTACAAAAAAAAACTATTTGAATTAAATCTTCGTTTAAGTATGGATCAAATAAAGCTCCAAATCTTCTTAAATGAAAATCATTATAAAGAAAAAATGTTCTTTATAAAAATCATTATAAAGAAAAAATGTTCTTTATAAAAATCATTATAAAGAAAAAATGTTCTTTATAAAAATCATTATAAAGAAAAAATGTTCTTTATAAAAATCATTATAAAGAAAAAATGTTCTTTATAATGTTTTCAATCAGAACAACTTGCGAGGGAATTTGCGATAATTATCAGGCTATTACGAAATCATTCATTCATATGATATTCATTTTATTCAATCAATTCATCATCATCATATGCAATGTCCTTTCCATTTATGGCAAACAAGTTGTGACAAACATGCTAGCAATCTAATGAAGATGATATAGTGATCTGCGTCATCCAGATTTGGAAGGATATGTCGGTTGAGCAGCTTTCGTAATGTGATCTCAGAAACATAGTTGAGGAGACTACTCCATAGGTAGTTTCTTCATCTGTCATTCGGGCCGATGACCGAATGTATTGTAAATCGAACCCGAAGAACATTTTAATCATAACATAACAATATCCATCAAATAGCCCATAAAGTTTATGTACTTGACCAACGTAAAAGTGTGAGTAGGTTTGGCTTTTGCCGATCTATCTGTTTGCCTCTCGTTTCTGGTTAGAAATTCAAAACTTTATATTTATATTCTTAGTTAACGATCGTAGGTGACGTTTATAAATCGATGCGATTCGCGACCGATTCCCACTGAAAAAATATGTAACACACAACTCATGATGGTTATTCATGAGGATAAGCAACGTACTTAAACTTGCAACCACTATATCCACAATAGATAAAAAAAACATTTACGTAAAGACCATATCAAATATTTTTGTAAAATTTTCAAAATTTAAGTGAAAAATAGTTTAATTTATATTCTTGCTGACTTAAAAGCAAGAAAGGACTACGTTACGCCCGTATTACCAATATAAATTTATATATAAGGTTGAGGTAGTTGTTAACGAATATTCGCGCATAATTTCTTTTTTTGCATCAAATAGTCTTGTTAATCTCTTATAAGAGCATTTCATAGCTGAAAATCAAAATTTTGGAAATATTTTCTTCTTCAGAGGCCAGAAAGCTATGGGAACAAGTCTGAATATGCATGCGCCAAGCGCAGTGAATATGCACAGCAAGCTGGAGGACATCCTTCGAAGGAATGAGAATTTTGAATTAAACAGTTAAGTATCATTTTTTAACTTATAAATGAATTACAGTTATAATATAAGAAGTTTCAAAGATAAACGACTGTCTCGCGCTGTCCCTAGTTTATATTCTCAATTTCATATCATAGTAAATTTCCACAGTGATCAAATACTAAAATAATTACGGAAAAAAGAAAATTTCAAAATACATTCACCAGTCACGAAAGCAAGTAAAAAATACTTATTCGTTTTTACTAGCTGCAGCAGTTGGCCAATAGAGAGGAAATCTATACAGGATATTGAATCATTATTGCGGGAAATTATAAGTTACAGCGTTTTTGTTTATAGTGGCCAAATCTGATTTCATGTTAAACTTGAAATAAATATATGACACATGAGAACTCCAAGGACGAGTGATATGGCGATAGATGGACAAATGTTATTAGATCGATTTACGTTGATTAAAAACAAAGACACAGTTCACGATTGCGATTTACTAATTACGATAAAAATACAGTGGATAGAAGTCTTAATCTTAATAAAGGTATGAACAGATTTATATGAAATTGTTAATAGAAGACAAATTCTTATATATTTTCCGATTTGAATTGATAAGTATCCAGGTTTCGTTTGCAGGTGAATAAGAATGGGCCATTTGATCGGAATACTATTCTTGATATCCAAACGTTTGAATGATACGCACTAAACATTATAATTTGTTAATGATAAAACTGGAAATTTGGACGGATGGATATTGAATTTATTGTATATGAGCATGGATCTGACTTCCTGATGTTATATATTTTAAAGATTATTTAACATATTAAGATTTTCGATTTCGATTTCTTTTTTTTATTGTTTTGGAACTATGATTTGTCAATTGCAAAAAGAGACACTTAGTTGACGAGATGTTTGCGGAAATCTAAGGATAATTTTGTTATTATTTTTATAATTAGTTTTCCAATCAATAATTCAATAAGTATTGATTCATGAATTTAAGGTTATTGCTCGAATTTAATTAAAAATTTAAAGCTTTTATTTATTTGCTTTAGTCTTAATTAACGAAATTCTATTTTGGGCGTTTTTCGAGACAATTGAAATAAATCTATCACACAATGTTCCGTTTTTTTTTTCTTTATGTTTAATTAAAGCCCAATATGGCTTCCAAGAATGTGGAGTTAATTGACTCATCATTAATCCTAGTTGGTGTATATTTGCCTGTAAAAAAGTAGGCACCCAAATACTCATAAGTGTAGTATATATTCACGTTGTTGTTGATAAATTTCTCTGTGTGTGCATAAGATTCGAACGAAGCACATAACAATTATACCTTCCAAAACTGATATCAAAACTGTTATACTTGCATTTGTCAGAAAGAAACAAACACAAAATTACGTTTATTATCTAAAACATATATACATGCATATGCTGTGTGCTGCATATATGAAACTAGCAATCATTACTTTCATTAAGAAAGAGAAACAACACAGGAATATAAACTGTTATATTTGCTTTTGCTAGAAAGGAACAACTATATGATATGATAAGGAAACATTTATTTTCTAAAAGGCGGAGCTTATTTATGTATTGGCATTGAATATGAGAAACTTTTTCTTCGAAATCACAAGAAGCTAAGAAACTAATAAATTTTAAAAAATTGTCTCGGTAAAATGAAAGGGGATGTTTGTTTTCTATAGAGTCAATACAGATAAGAGTACATTTTTTGGTAACATTTTAAGTTATTTTTGTTCAAAAGCGCCCTCTCTTTGCCACGAATTGAAAATATCCCATTTCCTGCGAGTATTGCCAAGTTGTTATTATATTATATTATTAAAAGTACTGCCAAATTCTAAAAATATTCATCCTATATCATTTCTGCAGATATATAAATAATATTTACATTATAAAAACGCATTTTTTTGTACATATTACAGAAACATGGACTATATAAAATTCCATATGTTATAGAAAAAAATCCGTACAAATGTGCTGTCTTGGTCGCATTTCTATTATCCCCATAAATTTAATTTTCAAGAATAGAGAGCAAGAGATAAATTTGTTAAAAGGCTATGTTAGTATAACAGCTGGTGGTGGTGCATAGTAAATGCTGCTTTTTGCTATACCGGAAAATATTACAAGAACGCCATAAAGAAGAAACAAACTTTGGGTGTAGTCATTAAAAGAAAAACTAAATTATTTATAAGGATTTAAAGTAAATATTAAAAAGAAGTTTTTTACACAAGTCCTGCGGACAAATTTATAGGAATATCGGTACTGGAAAGGAGAAAGAAAAGTATAAATTAGTAAAATGTCGAAGAATAAGCTGAATTTAACATTGCCACCGGTGGATACCTCTGCAGCGTCATCTCAAGTGGTGCCCACACCGCCTTTTAAGACTCCTTCAGGCACAGAGTAAATATTGTTATAAGCTTTTATTGTATCACTTTCAATTTCATTATTAATTATTGCAATGCATTATTTCCACTAGTGGAATATTTATAGCTATTTATTATTACGGTGTCTTTTGTATTTATAAACACTGGACAACAAACATTTTTTCCTAAACTTAAGAACACAATCAAGGCGAATAATTTCAAAACAACAAAAGTTTTTTTTAATTAAAATTATTAATAGATGATGCAGATTGCAACAAATTATATTACATTTGAGGCGCATATTTTTATGTGTATTCGCGTTATTTGTGTATTCAATCCGTCCGTTTAAATGTTCTTCCAGTTGATATGACGGAATACGTTAAGAAGTTGGAAAGTTCACAACATTAAGTCGTCAGGCGTTGTTGTTTTATTAAAATGAAATCTTCTTCCTGAAAATTGACCCGCTTCCTGCTTTCGTTTGCATCTTGCTATCTTCTTCATTTTCTTAATATTTTTGCTTGCTTTTTGTTTTGTTGCACAAAAATTCATTAAAAAGTTAACTTAAAGAAAACATAGTTTGCTGGGTAAGCCGAAGACGAGCATCGAAGCCCTTACTGAAACCCTGGAGGAACTGGAAATGGATGATACGGCTCGTAAACGTATTAAAGTATTTCTCAGTCAAAAGGAAAAAATTGGCGAGTTATCCGATGACGATCTTGAGAAATTGGGTGAACTGGGATCTGGCAATGGTGGCGTTGTTATGAAAGTGCGTCACATACCCACACAATTGATTATGGCGCGAAAGCTAATACACTTGGAAGTGAAACCTGCGATTAAAAAACAAATTATACGTGAACTTAAAGTATTGCATGAGTGCAATTTTCCTCACATAGTAGGGTTTTATGGAGCATTCTATAGTGACGGTGAAATAAGTATTTGTATGGAGTATATGGATGGCGGCTCATTGGATTTGATCCTGAAACGAGCGGGCAGAATTCCGGAATCAATTTTAGGTAAAATAACGCTAGCTGTGCTCAAAGGTCTAAGTTATTTAAGGGATAAACATGCAATTATGCATCGCGATGTTAAGCCTAGCAATATACTGGTTAATAGTAGTGGCGAGATAAAAATTTGTGATTTTGGTGTGTCAGGACAACTTATAGATTCAATGGCAAATTCTTTTGTCGGTACTAGGAGTTATATGTCGGTATGTTCCCAAAGCCTATCGAAAATAAAGATGGTCGTATATTATAATTACTTCCCCAACGTCTTCATAGCCTGAACGTTTGCAAGGCACACATTACTCAGTGCAATCGGACATCTGGTCTTTGGGTTTATCACTTGTAGAAATGGCTATTGGCATGTATCCCATACCGCCACCAGATGCCAAAACAATTGAAGCTATATTCGACGAAAGAAATGAGGATGGTACACAAACTGTGCTTGAACCTAAAGTAATGGCCATTTTTGAATTACTCGATTATATTGTAAATGAACCTCCACCTAAATTAGAGCACAAGCTATTTACCGAAAAATTTAAAGATTTTGTAGATATATGCTTGAAGAAAAATCCCGATGAAAGAGCAGACTTAAAAACGCTATTGGTGAGTATTTATTAATATAGCTTTTTGAAAGATAATGGACGTTTATGATGTCATGTCCGCATTTAATTTTTTAGACTCATCCTTGGATATGTAAAGCTGAAGAGGAAGAAGTTGATATTGCTGGCTGGGTATGTAAAACAATGGATTTGCCACCATCAACGCCAAAACGAAACGCATCACCCAATCAATAAAAAGTAATTAGCATTAACAATTTAATGCATAATCAATCGCACTTTAAAAGATGTATGTTGCAATCAGAATAAATTATGTGGAATGTAATTTTATCGTGGCTTATCATTATATATTTATATATATACATATACGTGTATATATATATATATCCGGTGTCATGCACGTATATATACAAATTATATTTAGTTAAGTTTTGGAATATTTTATTTTTTATATAAGTTACGTTTTTCTTCTTCAAACAACTAAATAATGAAAAAATATTTATAAATGAAAATGACAACAAAAATAAAAGGTAACGTTAAATCAAAAGCTAACACTTTTTAATGCAAAGTGTTAAGTGCCCTCACATTTAAGTGAAGGCCGGCCGTCCTCGGTCTTCCCTGCACGAATTTGTATGGCAGATTTGATATAACGTTACTAAGCTTATATTATAAACAAAAAAAAAAAAAAAAAAAAAATTCATTGCACAATAATAATAAAAATATTAACAGCTTAAAGATAGAAAATTTATTAGGTGAAAAAATTCATGTACTGCCCATTGCATAATAGTTCTTTGACTTTACTTGTATCAGTACTTTCACAGCATTTTCGATATGTTTCAAGATTCCTAATATTAATTCAGAAGTCTTTTAATGAGGGAATTAAGTCATCTCGAATCGTCCTTAGGGACCAACCTCACCTTTTATGATAACGGTCGTTCCCTTATCTGCTTCTATTGTTGCTTATTCGTTTAAGTGGAGGAGTCAATTTATTTTTGACGCAGACTTTTTTTCTAACTTCGAAAACTCTATTTTGTTTATTTTTATTAAAATATTTCAGTTCTTTAAACTATGCATTAATAATTCGGTTTTTATTTATAACCTAAACTTAAATGCTGTAGAGCATGTATTCTATCGATAGGTTTTTCATTAGTCACAGAAGGAATAGTTCTGTTATATTTTCAATGGTTGCTGGAAGTATTAGATCAACCGTTTCATTAATTTTTCTGTCAAGCTTTAAGCATCTTGCTATTTCTATCAAAGTGCCATGAAATATTTTTGACTTGTCCATTAGAAGTATTATGTAATGGTGGAGCATTTATTATCTGGACATTGAATTGACTTTGCAATATAGATTTAATAGTTTTCGAATTCAAAGATTTCTTATTGTTACAAAAAATAATCTTAGTTTTCTAAAAAATATTCATTAATTGAAGAATGGGAACTTTTATATCTATATAATCGTTCGTGATTGTATTTAGTTGTACTAGAGAGAATTTTGAAAACTTATCTACACAAATTAAAAAGTACTTACGATTTGTAAAGTAAATATCTATATGTAAAATTTCACCAGCATAAGATGGAATCATGGTTTCTCCTATCACATGCCTTTCTGGATGCCATTAGTACTTTGCCCTTGAATAAATTTTGCAGTTTGTAACCATTTCTGTTGCTAGCTTCGTCATTTGTGGAAAGTAATAGTTTAACCTGATTTGTTTCACATTTTCCTGTGCAGCCATATGTGCGCGATTATTCTATGGAAAGCATTGTTATTGAATACACGATATTCCACTTCCGCTTTTGAAAAATTAAGATTTCTCAACAGTGATTCTCAGGTTCACCTCATAAAACTTTTTAGGATCAAATCTGTGTGTTTGATGTGTTCTTCTTTAGTTTTAGGAAAAATTATTACTTCATCGATGTAAACATGGCAATGTTTGCCGATTTGTTCCCTAAAAATGTCCTCTATTGCTCTTTGGAACATACTCGAGGCATTTTTTGACTCAAAGCGAGCGGAGTTGACAAAATTCATATTTTGCGTTATTTATTTTTCCATGTCTCTCTCAGCAAGATTAATTTGATGATACCTGTATTTCAAATCGAGTGTTGTAAAGTAATTTGCCTTTCCTAAGTTCGATAATATTACCATTATATTCGGTATAGGATAGTTAATTATCGTCAATTGAGTTTTCGAAAATCTAGCATTAAACGTTTCTTTTTATTACCCAATTCATCGACATCTTTGTTGTCGACAACTCAGCCAGGGCTATTGTACGATGACCTCGATAGTCAAATAATTCCATTAATCAAAAGCTTTTTTTATCTCGTTAGTTCGGATGGTAGTGACAATATATTTGTATTATACAGCAATGCCTCGTTAGGATTAGTAAATGCCTTAATTCTATTTTTCATGATATTTTGAAATTCTACCTTCACCGTTGACGGAATGTTCATTTTTTCAATTTCAATAAAATTTACATTCGTATACCAGAATCGTAATGCAATTTCCCAATTCTCAAATTAATTTTAGCATTTATTAGATTGAATAAAACTAAACTAATTATCCCATTAAAAGTAGATAAAGATTCTAAAAGAAAAAATGTCGCATTTTCCCCAAATAGATTTATTATAAACATTTATTTTTTATTTTATTCTGGCCATGAATGGACTAAGCCCTCAAAGAAGTCTCTACAGCTTTTATACCCCGTAATTCATGAAATGGGTTTAATACAATTTTTTAAAGCTCCTGTATTGATTAAAAGTAATGTTTCTCTCTACTACAGTTCGATTTATGAATGGTAGCAGAGAGTTTCCCCTGAAACAATTAACATATTCATTATGCTCTACAGTTACGCTTTCGACATCTTGTGACTCAGCCTCAGCCCTATCATAATATTGATTTTTTTTTTTCTGGATATTCTCGTGAAGAGAAGCTATTATCCTTGAGAAATGTTATTAATTGTTTGCATTTTTGGGTGAGGGCTTCTATTGGATGTTGTCTGCCTCTTAAATTGTTGTTTCTGAGACCAATTCTTGCTTCCATTACTACGTAAGTTGGTCGTTTGTTTAAAATAATAGGATGATGGATCGACGACCATAAATTCAATTTCACTTGGGGTACTATTTTCGATGTTTGGTTGTTCTAATTTTTTTTGCATAATAAGGATTTTTTTGATGGTGGTGACTTTGAGCATTACTATTATCAGACGGAATAATTGATTTGTTTTAATTAATTGTTTTTCCCTAACTTCATCTCCTTTGCCAAACATTGTTGCAGACGTAGCGTTCATGATTGGCTTCAATCAAGACCAATCCAGTAATCCAGAAATAAATACCCGAAGTGCATCTTGCCTGTATTTTTCATTAACTGACGATGCTATAATTTTATTGTACGTTATTATTGTTTTGTTCGTAAGTAATTATAACTTTCTTTGCACCTCATCATAAAATTGAAGGATTGTCTGTGATGTCAGCCTTAAGGTGCTTAACAAAATTTATGGGACGTTTATCAGCATATGTAAAATATAATCTCGCTATTATCGCCGAAAAATTAAGTACTATGTTACTACTACTACTAACACAGCGTCGGCTGGACACCTTATTTTGTTTCTCATAATTACAAGTACCTATTAAAGTTTGGAATTTCAATCATATTTTTCCAAAGATTTGTAAGCAATGTGTGCTGCTTGACTACATGACATATAGTTCTCTAATTTTCTATCAAATTCTGGCGAAGATTTCACAACATCTAACGGTTTATCACATTTTACTAAAGATAGTATTTTCGCTTCTTCATATATCTGAACTTCTTTTTTTTTCGTTGAAAGAGACGTTAACTTGTCGGAGAGTTCTTTTATCTTTTTATCAAATACTGCCTTTTGCTACTCTAACGCTACCTGTACTGCACTTTCTAAAAGCTTTGAAATTTGTACTGTATTCATTATTTCTACCTTATCCTTCTTATCGTGAATATTTAAGCTTTGAAACAGTTTTTCAAGCTATTCTGGATTCATATAATTTGGCCTGATTCAAATTGGTTCTGTCAGACACACACAAACAAATTTCAAATTGAAAGATTTCAAAAATGCAATAAACGGATAAAACACAAAAAAACGTACTTCTGCAAGTAGCAAAAAAAATTATAGATCTGTAAAAATTTACTAAAAATGTGAAATTCATTAGAATCAAAAAAAATTGTTTCAAATGATCATTACACTTACATGTCTTGAATTTTTTTTGTTTTTTTTTTTTAACTATGGTTTAAAGATTGCTGCTTCGTGTACAAACTTCCGTTGTTGTTCTTTTTTTTTTTTTTTTTTTGTTAACAATATATCCACCATTTTGGCTTTACTAGCAGTTTAATATTTGACCACACCAAGTTGCTTTTTTTCTCCGCTCTGATAATTTAAGTTCACTAAATTTCTTAGTGGACAGTTGTGTTTTATATTATTATTATCACTGGTTTTTCTTTCTTTGAATTCTGTTTCTAATTTCCTTAGGCGTTTTTTTTTTCTTAGTCTACAAAACAAATATAATCAGAATATTTTCATTAGATTTTTAAGTCCTTTTCTTTGCTCTAATCTAACGTCCATTCAATCAAATCCTTTGTTCTTTAAGCTTTATTTGTGTGCGTAGTATTTAGTTGCTTCAATTTTCATTAGAAATTTGTTTGTAATCAACTCATAAAAAAGCACTAATGCCTTCAGTTCTTTGCCTTTTTTTTTTATATTTACTTATTTTTGGTTTCTCTTTTCTTATTAAGAGCCTTGTGAGTTCAACTTTTTCTAAAAAAAACTTGCAAACTGTAGGAACGGGTTAACGGTTTTCTTCTTTTTTGTTGCGCAATAATGCTTATTAAACTTTCAATACTTCGTTCAAGAAATCAATTTAAATTCATTGCGAAATTTGTTCTCAAATTGTATAAAAAAATTTCTATTAATTCGGATTTTGATTGAAGTAAAGTATATGTCACTTCCCCCGAATTCTTCTTAAAACGCCGGTTTTGTTGTTACAATTTGTTTTTTTCCGTTGGGCATCAGTTATATTTAGTTATGTTTTGGAATATTTCATATTTTAGATAAGTTACGTTTTTGTTCTTCAAAGAATCAAGAATAATAAAAAAAATATTTATAACTGAAAATGACAACAGAAACAAAAGCTAGCGTTATATAAAAATTTAATACTTTTTGACGCAAAGTGTTAACTTACATGTAATGGAATGGCAAGATTGGGGAAAATGAATGAATATTTTTTTTTTTCGATAAGGTTCAGACACCTTTGAATCTGAAATGCAAGAAAATATATAACGTCAAACATTTGAAGTTTAAAATAATCGATAATTAACTAAAATTATTAAGCACGCACATTCAATATTTTCGAAAACTCTCATTTTATTTTTGTAATATTCTTATTTCTGATAGAAGATTCTGTGATTACCAAATAGAAAAAAAAAAAGAAAAATATTTGCATACTTACGAAGGTGAGTCAATAACCTGGTATATATATGTAAGGCGTCGTCAATGATGGATAATATGAAAAGGGCTGATCTTCAGAACACAAAAATTAAAATTAGATTTTAAGTAAAACTTATTTTATATAATTGCTCAGAGATTCATCCGTCAACATGACAATTTTTATAAAAGAAACATTTCGTGACTCTAGCATCTCTTCAACCTTCTTCATTATATTTGACTGAAAAAATATTCTAAAAAGAGATTATCGAATATATTTATTATAAACTAATTAAATTATTGCCGTCAAGGAGAGAACAATAACATATAATTAACGCACTATTCTTCTAATATAGTCTAAGAATTCCTTTGAGTAAATTATAATTACTAAAGCAAAATTTCTAACTCATATGCAAATGTTGTCTACATCAGTCTCAAAAATTTTGAAAACAGCAGTTTTTCCTCTAAGTGGCATCGCCATAATGATTAGTACATTTTGGTTTACTTCGGCAAGTTAAATATCGTAAAACGCTTTGTTTACAAAGAAGTCGAAAAGTGCACAATATATTAGGATTTCGGGAAAAGTAATTGGAAAAAAAAAATTAAGATATAAATGAATCTCATAACAAAGCAAATATATTTTCATAATAACAAGAGGTTCTGCAGCCAAGAAGAATCAATTTACTAACAAAGCGAAGACGGCATTAATTCCATGGTTTTTGTCGTAGTGGCATTAATTCAAGTGCAAGTGTGCGTTGTAAACTTTATTTCCCCCCTGGCACCCAATCACCGATTAGCTCCACAAGACCAGCGTAACACTCACTATTTATTGTTCATCGTTTCTGCTACTGCTTGTTTCCTTTGTGTTAGCTGTCGTGTTGTTGCGGTGCTGCTGCCCTCTTTATTGCAACAGAAGTAGATGAAAGCCAGGTGCAGCTGTAGAGTTTACTACGAAGAGTACTGGTTGTACTGTGTTCAGTTCTTTTAGTGGTGCTTACACCAACGGACGAAAAAGTAGCAGTTAAGCAAACTCAAATTTTAAAAAATTAACTTACAAGTGCTCTGTTATTGCAAACAGTGAGATTTGTCGCCAAATAAAACAAATCGTCAATTAAAGTGTAATTATATAATATATCCAGTCATCCAGTCGTTTGTACGACACGTTGCCAAAACAATACAGAATATTCGATTTGGAAGAATTCATTGCATTGCGTGCATATTAAGGGTGCTGGTGCACCTAAACATTTACAAGAACTATTGATACATTATGGCTGCAAACAAAGAGAGTCCCAGTCGCGATTCAACAACGTCATCGTCAGCACGTATTTCACTATTAGCAGAAGAATCTCTTACTCGCGATTATAGTTTAGGTAGTCTAGCTTCAGCTGTCAGTCAGGATGAATTTTTCCGATGCCGGGATCATGCTGAAAGTGTACTCAAACGTATGCAATTGTATTTGGAAAATCAACAGCTGTGTGATGTGGTCCTTATAGCTGGGGTAGATGGTCGAAGGTAAGTCATCTTTTAAATTATTTATTGTCTCTCTGCTAAACTCATTCATTCAATTGTGATGGAAGACATACTGCACATCATCCATTGCCCATTATATGTGTAACATTTGCTTGTAAATTATTATAACAAAGAAAACATATAAATTCTTTTTTCTTCCCACATAATTGTTATTATTACTGCTCCGAGAGTATCTCTTTGTGTACATGTCATATCCTCCTTCCTTCGCCCGTTTGTCACATCACATGGTTCTACATGTTATAGCTAAAATGTCATGGCATGTATCATTTTCTTTGTTTGTAAATTACTGCTAGTTATGTGAGAAACAGATGCGGGAAAATCAGTTGAATGTCTCTTGTTTTTTGTGTACAGTGTGGTTGTCACTTTGTTTTTTTACCATTCTTGTTGCAATTTTTTTTTTTTTTTTTTACTATTAATGGTTTTTACATTCACAAGCATATGAAGTTACAAACGCAAAGATCTGTTCGTCGTGTTATGAATGATCAATTAGTTTACAATCGTCATTCATTCACTTTTCCTATTGTTCGGCGTGCAATGACGATTACTTATTGATATTCATGAGTTTTGGTATCCGCTATTCCCGAGCGCTGCTTTCATACACGTCGTTCATACACGTTGTTTGTCAAATTTCAATTTGAAAAAAAAAACGAGATAGAAATTGTTCTTGAAATTATAAGCGGTAAATTGACTTGCTTTTTAATTCATGCAAATTACGAAAGACAAGAAAAGGAAAAAATTGGCTTTATCTCCCGTCTATCAATATATGGCTACTTATATTTGAAATGTTCCAAATGTGGATTCCTTTGTTTGTTTGTTTTTTATCGTAGAGTGCCTGCCCATCGTCTAGTTTTGTCTGCTTCAAGTGCGTACTTCTCAGCAATGTTTACGGGTTCGTTGCGTGAGGCCAAAGAGGAAGAAGTGACTTTGGGAGAAGTGCACGGTGATGCTTTACAGATTTTAGTACAATACTGCTACACCGGTTTTATTGAATTGCGCGAAGATACTGTGGAAACTTTACTGGCGACCGCGTGCCTTTTGCAATTGAATGCCGTCGTCACAGCGTGTTGTAATTTTTTGGCAAGGCAATTACATCCCTCAAACTGTTTGGGTTTCGCTTTCTTTGCGGAACAGCAAAGTTGTCACACCTTATTGCGGTTAGCTAAGGCTTATACATGTCAGCATTTCATGCAGGTCGGTAATGTTTGTTTTTGTCGTATATATATACCTTAAAAGAAATGTGAACGTTGGGGACTAGGTGTGCAAGAATCAGGAATTCTTTCAACTAAATGCAGAGCAATTGAGCAAGTTGCTGGCTAGTGATGATCTTAATGTTCCATCAGAACAAGATGTCTTCCATTGTTTAATGTCATGGATACAGAATGATCCGAGCAATCGTGAAAAACACATTCCCGAACTTTTAGCTCTAGTCAGGTTGCCACTCTTGCAACCCTCATTCATTATGGATCACGTAGAGAGTGTATGCGCCTCCAACGAATGTCAGCAATTAGTTATGGAAGCTTTAAAATGGCATTTGCTACCAGAAAGACGTTGCTTAATTGCTTCTGAACGTACTAAGCCTCGCAAATCCACTGTTGGTCGTTTGTTGGCGGTGGGGGGAATGGATGCTCATAAGGTTACAAAACTAATGAAGTACTTGATTAAATCCGTATTGATTCTTAACTTTGTTTCATAGGGAGCTATTAGTATTGAAAGCTATTGCCCTCGTTTGGATAAATGGACCGTGTGGAACAATATGTCAGCCAGACGTTTGCAATTTGGCGTAGCTGTAATGGATGATAAACTAATCATAGTGGGTGGACGCGACGGTTTAAAGACGCTTAACACTGTGGAGAGTTTAGACTTGAATACCATGGGCTGGACGCTTCTAAATCCTATGGGCACTCATCGCCACGGTTTGGGCGTGGCAGTGCTCGAAGGACCCCTGTATGCTGTTGGTGGTCATGATGGATGGAGTTATCTTAATACAGTGGAAAGGTAATCATTCACTGTATCAAAGCACACTTTGAAAACTTTGAAACATACTATTTTAGATGGGACCCGTCGGCTCGTACGTGGAGCTATGTTGCACCTATGTCTTCTATGAGATCAACAGCAGGTGTAGCTGTTCTCGGCGGTCGTCTGTACGTGGTGGGTGGACGTGACGGTTCTGTTTGCCATCGTTCTATAGAATGTTATGATCCTCACACAAACAAATGGACTACGCGAACCGCGATGAATAAGAGACGTGGCGGCGTGGGTGTACGTATAAAAAATTTACAAATTTCTACAAATTTTTGGAAAAGGTAATATATGTCTTGATACCTATGATTCTTTTAGGTAGCTGTAGCTCATGGATTTCTTTATGCTTTGGGCGGCCACGATTGTCCTGCCAGTAATCCTTCAGTGTGCCGTACTGATACTGTTGAACGTTATGATCCCGGCACTGATACGTGGACACTGGTTAACTTACTTGTTTAGTTTTAATGAAAAACATACTAAAAAAATTTATTTTTGCAGATTTGCTCATTGAGCATAGGTCGTGATGCTATTGGTTGTGCTTTACTAGGTAATCGTTTAATGGCTGTGGGGGGATACGATGGTAATCATTATTTAAAGACTGTGGAAGAATATGATCCAGAGGCGAATGAGTGGAATCAAGTCTCGCCGTTGACCTGTAGTCGTGCCGGAGCTTGCATCGTCGCCATACCCAATATTATTCCGCCAACATCATTGCTGCCCAGTTCAACAGTTTAGTTACTTTTAGTACCTCTAACATTTTTATCAATTAATATTCTTGTGTTTTGTTTGCATAATTGTGCACCGTGCGTATAACCTGAGATATTCGTATTTGTCTCTACTGCTGCTTATTGCTATAACATGTATGTGCCCATCTGCATCTGTGCTTTATCAGACTCGACCATCGTTTATATAGACGTGTTCAAACTCGCCTTTCTTTTAAGTACTATTTTCTCCTTCTACCTAAAAGGCACATTTTAAACATTCCAATACTCTTCCCACTAATAGTGATCGTTTGTATATTTCCAATTCTTTGTTTTGCTTTATCATTATTGTTTCTCTTGTTTTTCTTTTTTCGGTACTTCTTTTAAATTTTCGCAATTGTAGAAGAAATGGAAACCGGTTAGATTAAATCCGATTTACTATCGCCGCACAGTGGATTTTGTCGATTACTACAATCTTTAGAATTAATCGAATTTATATTATAGAAATATTCAATCAATGAAGCATTCTTTACATGATATGTATTATTTTATACAAGCAATGGCTTTATCACAGTTTAAAGCCATAATATTTTTTTAAATATAATTGTCTATTTTACTGTAGTTTGTGCATACAGAGAATTTACAAGAAAGTGAATATGAATCAACTTTGGAATATTTGTATCCTTGTTAAGCAGAAAGTTTCTTCACATTAAGAATGAATAATTTCCAATTTAGGAGATAAAGAAGTTTTTTTATAAAATGAAATTACGAAGTTCATTTAAACATTGCAAAAGAAAAAACAAAACTGATTTCGAGAAATCTGGTAACATTGGTGCTCAACAGCTGATTTTCGCTATCATTTCATAACGTTTGGCTATTTGCAGTGATTTTCATTGACGCACAGTGTTAGAAATCAAGAGCTGAATTTTTTAATATGAACTACAATGGCATTGTCTAAAGGACGTACTATTGAATTACCAACAGATGCCGTAATCATTACCGAGTCAGAGGCCGTAACCTACCAATGGAAAATGATCCACAACTGGGATAAACCTACCGAAGTGTTTGTGCTACATGCAAGGAATGAATTCCAATCTAATTATTTGTATTTTAGGTGGGCTTTGCGTCATGCACCCGTCATTTTAGCATCTATGGCAAGCGTTACGAGCATTTTTATAAATAATCATTACCGTAGAAAACTACGTCTGGGTACCTACGGTCGGTTTTCTACTTATCTGCCCATTGTGGTAGTACCGGCTTTACTTTCTATCGGCTGCCATAGAATATTTATTCAAGATTCTGTTCTTCTACGGACAATGTCTGAATGCCCTACTTGCCTGCAGATGAAAGCAGCGGCGTTCCAGGTTATTTTTGGGTGCATTTATCCCACAGTTCTCGCCCCATTGGCTGCCTGCATGTTCGCTACGCGCCATTTTACTTATCGATTGCCAGGCATCACAGAACAGCCTTTAGAAGTGTTACAATTGCTACGAAAATTTGCTAAACCTATTTTGCCAAAGTTGGGTATGATCTTCGCCAGCCAAGGTTTAATAACCGTGTATTTAACTTATAAGGAGCAAAAACAAACTTTAGAAATGTATATAAAGATGAAACAAATTGAGCAAAATGTAGAGGCAGAGTTAGGTTTATAAAACATGAAATTTATTTAAAAATGATTTTTTAAGAAGTCCTTCACTTACATATATAGCGGTAACAAGACTAGAAGCAGAAGCTGACAAATCTATTATCGATCTTTTAAAAAGTTGGCATTCTAAAGCGAAAATCTCAATGTTAACATGCGGAGCAATCTTTAATCGTGTCCTCGTAGGTTATGATTACTACGCGAAGCATAAAACTTTTATTGCTGTAAATAAATTAAGAAATATCAACGAATTTTATTGAAAATATATTGCAAAGTATGTAAGTGAAAGCAGTGACCGTAGATAATCATAAATTTAAGAATGAATAGAAAAAATAAATATGTATCAGCTAATAGGTATGAAAAAACACAAATAAGCACACACATAAAGTTCTTGCTACGTATCCTCGATGCTAATTATTGAAATCATGTAGGTTTATGTTTGGAACTGTATGAGTTGTGTTCATGTATATCTCAGTGGTCTTATGCAGTGTTCAAAACTAGCCAAAACATCTTTGTATTTATGCTTTATCACGTACTGAGTTGAAGAAATTTGTTCGATGTTTCTCGTTATTACTTAACAATTTATTGCTATTTATTATGGCCTTTTCTCGAAAGCATAATGTAAATACTGGTTATTTTAATTAAACGAAATTAATTAATGTGGCGGGATAAGAACATAAAAGATAAAAAAGGAGTATCATATTTCTTGCAAACCAACGCAATTGGTGTATTGAACTGATTATAAAACATGAATTGAACTTGCTACTTTCTCTTGGAGTGCTGCAGAACAAAACTTTCCGAATTTTTAACAGAACTCTTAAAGATGATTCCGATTTAACTAATTATATATTATTACTATTATTATTATTTATTATTATTATTATTATATATTAACGTAGTTGGTTAAAAAACTATTATACAAATTCATGTCCAGTGAGTACAAGTTTTTTTTAAAGTGTGATGAAGTTTATTTTTCATGGAAACTTTTTTTCGGATTAATTCTAAAATTTTCGAAACTTATGCAGTGATCCATTATTGTACGATTGTACGATCTATATGCTAAATCATTAGTTTGAAAAAATAATTTGATATGTTCGGCTAGTGTACCATGTAATCATGCATTTTATCCGCATATCGATTTATATCCACACAAGCCATTTTTCCAGATCCTGCTAAAGATACTTTCGTTATTTTGAATGTTTGGTAAATGCCCAAGAAGGTGTACATTTTGTTCAAAAAGGCCTCCATAGGTAGTATATGAATTTGTTGTTTCAATTAATAAATCTATTTGAAGCCTCAACTCAAAAGACCCGGACTTTTTTAAAATGTGTAACATTAAAACATTAATTTTTTGAATATATGTCCTTAATAGTGTGCTTTTCTTTTAATTTGCAAAAAAAAGCGATCAATTTTACTTACAGTTTTCTAAATTTACCTTTTGCTGATAAAATGGAATTTCAGCAAGGTTGCCCACTGATGGGATAGAATCCCACGTATATTTTACATTATTTCTAAATTTGTAAATAAATTATTTGTTTTACTTGGAAAATCATCTCTTTCTGTGGCCATGCATTGCGTTCAATATCTGCTATTTTAACTGCACGTAATCGTGATCACGTTCAACATTCAATTCTGATTAATCAGTAGTCTACCCGCTCACTTCAAGGTATTTTATGTTTATGCTTTTTGGGTTGCATTGTGTAAATGTTGCTTTTGCATACATGGTCTGTACACACACGCACACATAATACTCGCAAAACAAATTGCAATGTATATAATCAATATTTCAATGACTCCATATAATTTGTTAGGTGGTGTTCACGATGATGACCAAAGATGAACAAACGTTAAAAAGAATTCATATATGTGACAAAAAGGTAGCACCAGCCACAGTTTGGTTCAGAGGGAAGTGGCAGCCAGTTGAAACGCACACCGGTTTCACGCTCATCACTATCCTCGATTCGTTTAATTGACGCAACTGCTCTGGAAACATATCGTCCGGCACTATAAACTAAATACTGATAGTGACCGCACACAAACAACTATCGCAGATGCTGCATACAAAAGCCCACATAGCGGCTATAATCGTTTGCATAGTAAAGAAACAGGTTGATTAAGTCAATAAAAAAAATGTGCGCAATAAATCGAGAAGTAGATAACGTATAACGTGGCGATTAGATATCTTTATGTACTTTGTTACAGGAGCTTGATATAGTATCCATTTGCATAAAAGTAAAGGCAATGAGGAAGAAATAAAATTGGATGCTGCCATAGCGTTTATGAAATTGAACAAATTAAGTATTTTACTAATAATTATTAAAACAATTATTAAAAATTTTTATATTTCTTTCATGATCGTTTTTTTCAATTTCGATTCTTGCGATCGTGGAAAAAATAGAAATTGGGGGACCATCAAGTAACTTTTGATAGTCACTTTCTACGTTAGAATTTGAGATTGTGGTGATCATTTTTTCTTTTTTAATCCCCATTCCTGATGCATATGGCAAAGTGACACCAATTTTCGTGTTAATTGTGATCTCAGCAGAGTTGTATTTTAACGTAGAAAGTGACAATCAAAAAATTACATGATGATGCCCTGATTAGGTTAAATTCGATTTCCTATCATCTCATAGTGAAATATGTTGACTAGCGCCAACTCTAAAATTAAGTGAATTTATATTATAGAAATATTTAACGAATAAATCTTTTACTATAATTTCTGCATACGAAGAATGCATAGGAAAAAAATACGAATGAATTCTAATATATTTTTCCTTTTTAAGCAGAAAGTCACTTCCCATCTAAGAATGCACTGTTTTTAATGAAGAAAGTAACGAAAGCGAAAAGATCAATTTTGGAAAATTTAAAAAGGTTGGCATTGAACAGCTGATTTTTACTATCGTTTGACAACGTCTAGTAATTTGTGGCAATGTTTGCTATCATAAAAGCACAATTCTAAACAAAGTAACAATGATAATACATCTCATAAAAACGAGACGAACGTGAGAACACGCAAAAAAATCCACAATTAAACTAATCGCTAACTTTATTAAGGCTCAGACAAAGAACTTCATGTTCATACAGAAGAATATGCCGTAGTTAATACCGACAGACGTTATTTAGAAATGGCAATGGTCGTCAAGTGGGAGAAATCCAACGATGTACTTATGATTAGTAGGATTGAAGTAATTATTTACATTTTCAGTGCGCTTTATATCACGTATGCCCTGGTTTAGGATCAACAGAAGCCTTGCCCAACTGTAGAATCGATTCTCTCCTTACTTACTCATTGTGGCAAAATCAACTTCACTCACTACTGGTTGCCATAATTTTTTATTGTAAATTCCGTTATTCACGGTTCAATGTTTAAATCAAACAGCTTATTTATTTTATCTGGCGATTACCAGGCATCACACATCAGTTTTGAGAACTATTACAATCACTGGAAAAAATTGCTAAAATCCACTTCATAGATGATTATGATTTTAGTCAGCCAAGATTTAACAACCATGTGATTAAGTAGTTAAAACAACTTGTAGACATGCATATGAAGGTTGAATAATTGGACACAGCTTACGAGGGACAGAGAAACAAAGTGAAATCTTTGAAAAATAAAGTTTGTTTTAAAAAAAATGTTCTAGAATTTTTCCATTTACTCATACATATAACGGTAATTTTGCCAACACCTATCAAAAGTTGACAAATGTGTAATCGGTTTTTTGAAACAGTGGCATCCTAAAGCAAAAGCTCAACGTCAAAATGAAAAGTAACCGTTAATCGTTTCACTAAGTTATTACGATTACTACGCGAAGCGAAGAATGTCCGCAGAATTTTAATTGCTAAAAATAAACTAGGAAAAGTCAACGAATTTTTGTAAAAAGTTTATTGCAAAATATGTAAGTGTAAAACGTGGCCGCAATTCTTACAAGTTTTTAAACTAATCAAACGTAAAGGAAGTGAAAATCTCAATAAAAATGTGCCAAAAATAGCTAAATACTTACTGTATAGACAGTACGACCTCGACTATACATATTAACAGTACACTACATTTTTTTCTTTTTTGAGATTCTCAACAGCGAAAAAGCTCATTATTGCGTTCGTAATTATTTTTATAGGCATTTAAGTATTGCTATCGCAACCAATACACTGATTATGAGGAAAGTATCTAATTGACTACACAACACACAAGTACATGTCATCCCACTGTCGGTGTCCACTCCGTCTAATAAATCCATTTTTAAAAAGCGTAACAAAATCACAGCATTGATTTGGCACTGGCAAGCAATTACTTGATTGATCGGGAGTGCCTACAATGCCCATTTTCATCGAATTATGATGCGGCCAGTACGAATTTCTCTGCGCTTTCTATTTAAAAAAAATATTTCCTGCTTTGCGTAATTCATGGTTTGTTGCTTGCTTTAAAAATAGATACCTTTCTTTTTTTCTTTTATGATATAAATTGATTCATTTCATTTTCAAAATAACACAGAATAACAATAACCAAAACAACAGCAACAACAATTGCAGTTGCAAGAGCAATAGTGTGTAGCAAAGACAAAATCAGTGATAAAAATTTCAAAAATAAATTCATTAACATATGTGTGTGTGTATGACCATGTGGAAGAATGAATAGATAAAATAGATATGTATAAGAGATAGATATATGAAACGACATACATGCATACATAAAGTTTTTGCTAAGTGCCGTTGATACTAATTAATGAAATCATGTAGCGTATGGCAACGAAAGTATCGGCCAGTTATGTTTTGCATTGTATGAGTTGCGTGAGTGCCCATTCATGTATATCCCAGTAGTTTTACGCCGTGTTTAAAATGGGCCAAAACATATTTTGAATTTAGACTTTATCACGTACTACTAAGTTAAAAAAATATGCTTCGATGTTTCTCGTAATTACTTAACAACTTATTGCTGTTTATTATGGCCTTTTGTCGTAAGCGTAATGTAAATAATGGTTGCTTTTAATTAAACGAAATTACTTGATGTTGTGACGTAAAAAGGAAAGAGGGATAAAGAGCGATAGAATGAGATAAACGGACAAGAAATAAAGAAGGGGTAACAAACATCTCACAACACAAAACTTACTTACTTAACTAATTGGCTTATTTAACATTGACTTCTTCATAAAAAACAACTAAGTTTGCTACTTTTTTATGGACAGTTGTAGAAAGAAATTTTCAGCGGAATTATTATAGTCGACTAACGATTTAACTGCTTCATTAACGTCCTTCCTTCACATCCTTTATATGATTAATCCCATAAAAATAATACGGTTTGCAATACGTGAATACTTAGCGCAAATTGTTTCGCGCCGTTCTTTTTTGTTTTGTTTACAAAGACTGCTGCTTAGTTAATCAAAATAGCTATATTTTTTAAATCCTTTTTAAAACAGCAAACGTTTACTTTAGTTGAAAATAGAACTCCTTTCCAACACAATTTTTGATTCGAAAGCAGACAGATTGTCTTGTATCGATGATAATGAACCATAATCAAATAAGAATGCAACAAATTTTTTTTTTTTTTCTAAATTTATTGTAACTTATCCACCTTTATTTTATAATTCAACACAAGAAAATTGCATTTTTGAAGCAGCATTTGAGAAAAGGAGGAGCTGCATTTGAAATCACTTGGTTTCAACGCAATTTTCCTGTTTTTGAACTATTCGTATTATTAGAGAAAGTCAACATTTAAATTTTCTACAATATTTTGAATTTAATATACAAACCTTCAAACCGTATCTCCAAAAATTCTTCGTTTTGTACGTTCTTTGCCCTTACCCTTGAAATAGTTCCTTTTGTATTGTCGACATTGTTTTTTATAATGGTTTATATATAGCAGATACTTATAGTCATTGCAGCTCCCTGCTATTACCATTTTTATAGTTTAAAACCATGTTGCAAGAATTGAGGAAAAATTAACTCACACGACATGAACGTCGATATTCATTGTCTATGTTTTGATATGAATTCGTTAAATTATGAAGTAAATTGTGAACGAAATCACGTGTAAAGCGACAAATAAAAGAAACTAATTCAATTACCTAGTATATGTGAATAGATCGTTAAAAGCCTTTTAAGTTTCAATAGATGTTATTTGAGAAGTTATTTATTAAATTTTATCGTTTGTTCTTTTAGATTAAGCTCTTTGAATAGCGCTTGAAGTAATTACAAGTATGTAAGTGTGTGTTTCTCCTTGAATTATGCACATGAATAGTAAGTCGATCCCTTTAATTTATTGCATCGAAAACTATAACATTGATTTTTATTTGCAGATATCTTACAGTTAACATCGGTTTTGTATAAAGTATCGAATTAATTTCATTTTCTATAAGCAGAAATTTTCCGAAAGTGTATACATATCATTGGCTCGGTATATAATACGCTGCGTAAGCGTATTTAGAATTGACGATAAAATCAGGTCGACGGTTTTAATATGCCGGTAACTTCGCCACGCAGATCGTTGATATTGGCCAGTGGCAGCATCTACGGCACGTCATCATCGACGACTGGTGGCTCGAGAGTTACCTCAACGTCAGCAACTTCTTCAACGACTTCAGAACGCACTAGCGGCTACAAATCGTACTTGGATCGCGCAGGCAGCCTATCAAAATATTCAGTATCCACATCGACCTCATCATCTTATAGTCCAACTTACAGCTATTTGAGTGGCAGCTCTTACTCATCTTATTCGCCTCGTTCATATTTAACTTATCGAAGTACCGGTTCAAGTTTAACTGGTGGTTCCTCCGGCATTGGTACTTACCGCAGTACAAGCTCATCATTAAATAACTATGATACAAATTCATGTGGAGTGAGTATTACTTATTTTTCTGAACTGTGATTAGATTCATTAATTTCTGGAGCTGAAAACTTATCCACCTGAGAATTGTTTTTTTCGAGATTAATTCTAAAGTTTTCCAAACGTATGCAATGATCCATTATTGTACCATCTAAATGCTAAATCATTAGTTCAAAAAAGCATTTGATATGTTCGGCTAATGTACCAAGTAATCATACATTTCATCCGCATACCGATTTATATCCACACAAGGCATTTTTCCAGATCCTGCTAAAGATACTTTGATTATTTTGAATGTTTGGTAAATAACAAAAAAGTTGTACATTTTGTTCAGAAAGGCGTCCATAGATAGAATATAAATTTGTTGTTTCTATTAATAAATCTATTTAAAGCCTCAACCCAAAAGACAGACTTTTAAAATGTATAACATTAAAACATTAATTTTTTAAATATATATCCTTAATACTTTTTTTAAATTTACAAAAAAAGTGATCGTTTTCATTTTTAAATAATTGAAAAACAGTTTTGGAATTTAACGTTTTCTGATAAAATGAAATTTTAGCGAGATTACCCACAAATAGGATAGGGGACCCCACGTATATTTTACATTATTTGTAAACTTATAAATACATTATTTCTTTTACTTGAAAAATCATCTGATTTTGTGGCCATGCATTGCGTTCACTATCTGCTATTTTATCTGCACGTAATCGTGATCATGTTCAACACTCAATTCTATGACTGATCGATCGTCTATTCGTTCACTTCGTGGTATTTTATATCTGTGACTGTTGTCGTTATGCTTTTCCGGGTTGTATTGTGTAAATGTTGTTCTTACATACGTACACACGCACACAATATTCACAAAACAACAATGCAATATATATCATCAACATGTAAATGACTCCATTCATATTGCCATGCGATGTTCATGATGATGACCGAAGGTGAACAAACGTTCAAAAGGTTCAGAAATATTGCGAAAAGACAGCATTGGCCAGGATGTGGGTGCAAAGAAACCACCTTCTGGCTCAGAAGGGAGTGGCAGCCAGTCGAAACGTACCCCAGGTTCATGTTCATCGTCATCCCTGGCTCGTTTAGTTGCCACCTCTGCTCTGGATATTTATGAAAAATATAGTCCGGCACACTATAAATCCAATACTGAACTGTCTGGTTCTAGATCATCGGGTCTCAATGAGGTAGCCGCAATCGACAGTGACGATAGGCGTTCAACTACCTCAGATGTAGCATATGAGCGACCACATAGCCGTTATAGTCGTTTATATAGTCAACAGCAAAATGTTGATGAAGTCGATAACATAGGAACCACACATAATAGATCAGGAAGTGGGCCACACATATCGGGGCGTTTAAATATCTCAAATTCGTCAGAAGACGTACCTAAAGCCACTGTAACTTTGCGTGGCGCACGCTTGCGCAAAACCAAAGGAAATGAGGAAGATAGAAAAGTCTGGAAAAACGGCGCAATTCAGGATCATGAAAATAGCAGTAATGGCGTAGATGCTACCTTAGCATATGTGAAACTGAATAAATTAAAGCTTAATAGTAATCAGGCAGAGACTCCAGAGTTCGCTCAAACGCAAGGTAATAATAAACTGACAGATAGCGGTGGTAGCATGTACGATGCTAATGATTATGCGGACACCAAGTGGAATAATGCAGATTCCACCAAAGAGGATATAAACGAAAACACAAAGGTAACACATAATTATCTCGGCAGAATTTATTTAAAAATGAAAAGCTAAAAGAGAAACATGTCTCGAACTGGCTTACTAACACCATTAATCCGAATTTAATCAGATGTTACAAATGCGTTCACCCTTTGATTTAGGTATTTGATATTGCGTATCCACTTTGTGTGTGTGTGTGTGTGGCTTGGCACGCGTTTAGTTCTTTTCTTTCTTAAGATTTAATCATTTTCAGGAAATTTTACAGTTAAAGGAGAATGAAATAATTGAGGTTTAGGGAAGCAGAGTAGAGTGAGTGAATAGCAGTAAAATGAGATACACCTACATGTATACTTACTCACATTTGCAAATTTGAGCTTTTCATTTCTAACCCAAACATACTTGCCTCTATGCGTACATTCCAACATTTCCATTTGCTAACAGTGTTTTCCTTTTCCAGTTAATCTCTTCCAGATACTACACTATAACGAATGCATGTTGTTCAAGAATCGCACGTCAGCTCATTAAGGTTTGTTGTGAGTTACTATGTGTATGTGTTATAATTTAAAACAAAGCCTTTAGAGATTCTAAGATTAAGATATGCATAAAAAGCTGTTTAAATCTGTGTTTACATCCGTCAAAGTCCATTGAAATGTTGAAATGTGCATAGAAATGCACGCATGCACAAGCAGAGGCACATAAAGGATGGTTGTATCCTAGTGATTTAAGCAAAACATCAATAACCACAATAAAATATCACAGCAACACTTGTATTCAAGAAATAACAAAAAAGAAAGAAATAAATAAAAAATTAATGAAAAGTGTATAACAGACAACTTTCCAAAAACTCTTAATAATAATAATAAGCAAAGAAAAAAAAAAACTTAAAAGATAATAAAAATTAAAAAAAAATTAAATAATGATAGACGTTAAAAAAACTAGAAATAATTTCCAAAAATTTCCATCACTGAAGCAAAAATGTGATCCCGTCATTGTAGTACGACCTCAAACTAATGCTACAAAATCCGCTTTAAATATAAAACCAGCGACAGTGTCATCGAAAGTTAAACAAACGATAAAAACAACAAAAGTAGCAGGAACAGCTGCAAACAGAGGTGTTACAAATACCGTTAGAGAAGCTAATCAAAACTTTTTCTTAATAGCGACCTTCAAAGATCAAAATTTCCTAAAAGAAGAGTGTGAATTGGCTCATGCTCAAGTCTCTAAATCTACTGCGAAGAAGTCCATATTACCTTCAGTTGAAAGCCGAAAGACCAACACTGTGATTAGCAGCCTTTCAAACAACAACTACCGTAATTCGGTAAGACAAGTAATTGTGTATGAATCGATGAATTTTCAAGCTGCTACTCCTAAAAAAGTTTCATTCGAGGCAATCTCAAAATTTTTCTATCGACCTAAAAGAGGCAAAGTTTCAAGTTTAGGGATAAAGCCAAGTCTGCGGGCTATATTCATCAAAATCTATATTAACCAGAAACATTTTGAACAGATATGGATCAAAAACTAAGTTCATTACGATAATAATAATAACAACAGTAATAAGTTTTAAAGATTAGACTACAGTTTCATTGATTGTGAATAATCCGAGCTACATCCGTATGTTTGTATTCCAATTCATTCTGCCCATGTCATTATTAGTTTTATTCAGGAGTTGCAGATGATACTTTAAGCATACAAATGTCTTCAATTATCAAACAGCTTGAAAATTTATTTCAATTCTTGAAGCTGAGCGTTTAAATCTTTCCTCATCGTATTGTTAAACTTATTAATCGCAGACGAAAACATCAGCAGCCTTAGCTGCGTTAGCAATAAATGGGATGCGACGCAGCAGTAATGGTAGTCAATTGGGCACAGCCACAGCGATTACAACGTCTCTTGGCAAAGTGGACAATAAGTGTGTTGGGTCTCAATGTAAAGGTTTTGCGAATGGTATAGCAACATCCACACCTGCAACCATCACAGGTAACTCAGCTACAACGGCATCTTCGAAGAAATTAAGTTCGAGTGGTTACCTTGTTGGCAATTCCACATATGGTACAACGAAACTAACGAAACTAACGAATCGTAATTCGCAAGTAAAGCCTTTAATACATCGCAGTGGGGCTAGTGCGACATCTGGCGGTGGAGCGCCGTCGTTAATATCACAACGCCGCAACAATAATAATAACGGCAGCAACACTAGCTTAAACAGTGCTTCTAATAATCCCGGCAACAACAACATGCAAACGTCACTAGATCAAGAAGATATTAAATTTATTGATAGCGATGAACAACCAACAACCACAGCAATGGAACGCAAATCTCAAGTTACCTGCAGCTATACTTGTTCGCATAGTATAGCTGCAGTTAAAAATCGCGTACGACCCAAATCAACGATTATAAGTTCAGCATCCAGCTCGGCGACAGCGGCAGCAACAACAGCAGAAAATATTTCCATTTTCGAAAAAGTGAATAATTACAAGTATTCCAATGGAACTGCGGGTGGAGCTGTTACGACATCCAGTCCATTAGTCTCTGGAGAAAAACGTTCAGAATGTCGCCAGCCCACCAGCACGGTTATTGATTCAAATGGTATCCGAGCGTCCATTGAAAAATTTAACCACTACAGTGAACAAAAGAGATTGCCGCTCAATTCGGTGAAACTTCGTTCCCACGGTGGTGGGGGCAGCACCAATAACCTGCAACATCATCGTCATAGTAGTGATTTCGATAATAGCAACATACGCCTGCCCAATAGCGGAGGTGGTTCCTTAACACGTACTCCTTATCGAAGTTCAGCTGGCATTGCTGGCAAGCCTACTTTGTATTCCAACACTGCAGCAACTACTTCGACGACTCGACAAGTTATTGGCACTAGTCCCAATACTACCGGTAGTTTGCCATTAAAAAATAGTCGTCTATATAACCATTCTGACGAGCATTCCGCATCTGGTCTTTCAAGTTCGATGGACGGCGATACTGGCAAAAAGAAATTGTCCGCCATATCCGGTGGAGAGGATAGTGTAAGTTTAACATTTGAAACAACGAAATTAAACAACTGGATTCCGTAAACGTTGCCAGAAAAAACTTTTCAAATGCGCAAATTTATCCGCATTTCAAAGGATTTATTCGAGCAACTCACACATATACGGACTTACACACAAGCACAAAACCTTTCTAATTTATTTTGTAAGTCGCGCACACACATACCCCATCAATATCCTATATCCCATTCATTTACATACTTATGAGCCTTAATTTAGTGTTAGTGAGTAAAGAATTTTGGGAGATTTTAATTTTTAAATTAGTTTATTGAGGGAGTTTTCTGTCGCTTACAGAGATACGTTTAGCTTCGGAATGTTCGGTGGGCGAATACACATTCTTTTTGCCCTTGATTTGTTTTATTTGTTGTTTTACTTGCATGTTGTGACAGCTTTAATGCTTTCGTAAACGTTTATCTTTCTTTCAAATCCTCGTAGGTATGATTTGTTTATGTTTGCTAAAGTATTCCTTACTCGTATTTTCTAGCTGATCTGCTTCTTTTTCTAAACTAACTGCTTTTGCTTATATTGTTGCTTTCTCTCTACGGAATAAAGCATATTTTAAAATTTTATTTTGTTTGCTCCTAACTCATTCTCTAGTGAGATCTTTAATGATGTATTATTCTTCGTAACTATATTTTGATAACTATTATACTCTTTAAAATTTAGATAAGAAATACTGTACACACGACAGCCTCGTCCGTGCCTCGTTACTGGGAAAGAGATAGCTCTAGACCATCAATTTCCACTACTCGTGGTCACGCGGACGAAAGAAAACTGTCATTCAGCAATGAAGATACTGAAGGTATGTACCTCTCCGTGAAAGAAAATAGACATTTTGTTATAATTAGTCGGTTACTACTACATATGAATTTTCATTCGTTAAAAATGGAAAAAAATTGTCATAAAATAACAATATCGGTCTAACCAGGCCCAATAATATAAACGTAGCATGAACAGAAAGTGCTCTGTGTCGAAGAGATTTGGTTGGGTCGGCATAGAACAAAATTACATTAAGTTGCTTATGTAAGATCTGGCCATGCTTTTAGTTTCGAGTCACATAAGCTGCAAGATATGTTGAAAATTATATGATCAATATATTAATAATATATATTTTTTTTACGTTTTACTAGAATTTTATAATAACTGATATAAAATTTCGAGCATAAGTCACCTTGTATTTTTATAAAGTTTCAATATTTTTCATGTAGTTCTATATGTGTAGGCGTTCTATTTATTTATATTTCTTTTTTTTATATCTGAAGAGAAATTTTTTGTGTCAATCAAAAGTATATTTTGTATTTGGATGCAATAACAGGAAAATATTTATGCTTTGATTTTTTGTTGTTTTTATGGTTTTAAATTAATGTTTTATTCTGAATGGTTTATCGATCCAATAGTGGTACGTTTGATACGGTCATTAATATATTGTATTAAAACTTAGTTCTCCTCACATGTGTTTGCACTGTTTCAGCAGGTCTGTGTGGTCTGAGGAATATTGGAAACACATGTTTTATGAACTCCGTCATACAGTGTTTAAGTCACACAAATGAGTTAACGAAATTCTTAAGGAATTACAGTGCCACCAAATCGCCTATCTCTAAAGATCAGCAAATTTTATATGGTAAGTATGAAAGTAAATGGGAAAACGTGTATGAAAATATTTATTTTCAATTTATATTTGTTAATCGTTAGAGTTTTCAAAGCTGATTAGAGAAATGTGGTCACCGAATACTCATAGCGTTACGCCGTTAGAATTAAAAAGAGCCTTTTCGAGTAAGCATCGCATGTACAGCGACTACAATCAGCAGGACGCTCAAGAGTTTTTGCGCTTCTTTTTGGATTCGTTGCACTGTGCTCTCAATACTGGTAGCAAAGGCGAACATTTGAGAATTGATGATAACCTCAGGTTAGTTTAAAAACGGAAAACCTGTTGTAATGCTTTCAGGGGCTGATAATAATTTTCTTTTCGTTTGCAATTCAGTGATAACAGAAAGGCCGAGCAAACGTGGGAGTGGTACTGTCGTCATGAATGTTCAATTATACGCGATTTGTTTGTGGGTCAATTGAAGAGTACGCTGCGATGTACCGTTTGCGGCAATGCCAGTGTAACTTTTGATCCTTTCTGGGATCTTAGTGTGCCATTACCTTCTTCGTCCCGTTGCAAATTAGAAGCGTGTTTAGATTTATTTATACGCGAGGAGGTATTAGACGGTGACGAAATGCCTACATGTTCCAAATGTCAGACACGTCGAAAATGTACGAAAAGTTTTACAATTCAAAGGTTCCCCAGATATTTGGTGATACGTAAGTTTTTTCGCGCCAATGGTTTTTGGTTACTTTTTATAGATTCTGTTGTTGGCATCGTAGATTTAAAACGTTTCTCTGAGACGCGTTGGAGCAAATTATCAAATATAGTTGAATTTCCGACGGGTGAACGTGAACTGAACATGGGCTCTTATGCTGCAAACAATAATTCAAACATATACTACTCGCTGTACGCTATTTCAAATCATATGGGTAAACAATCAAAAATATTTTTTAAGTGTGCGTCTTATACATTGTTCTATGTTGTTTAGGATCAACGGCTGGCGGCCATTATGTGGCAATATGTAAACATCCAATTACCCAGAAATGGCACGAATTCAACGATAATCTGTAAGTTCCTGCTGTAATTAAATAATGGTGATGAGGAATTTCCTTTATTTCTACTGATTTATAGAGTTAGCGATACCCTGTCTGAACACCATCTTGTCTCATCTAGTGCCTACATTTTGTTCTACGAACGTGCGTAAATACCGTCTATATAACTAACGCCATAACTAACAATACTGAACTTACAAACGAAAAAAACCAACATAAAAAGAGAAAAACGCGTTGTTTACGAGGTGTTGTGTAAGGAATTGCTTGGATAGAAGTAGCAGTAAAACAGAAACAGAAGCAAACAACACAAACAAAAAAAAACAAGAAATGCAACCAGTGGATCACAGTGAAGAAAATCAACTTTGGATATAACAATAATATTAATAACAACAATATTGAGGCCACTTTCTTTCTAAAGATTTTTTTATCGTCAAACTCATAAAAGAAAAATCCCAAATTCTCTCTAAAACCTCTTTAACTATATTTAAATGCAATAGTTTGAATGTAATCAATTTCTCTTTGTGTGTGAGTCTATTAACTGGTATTGTCTTTTCTTTTTTAGAAGGTATTTTTATGAAAAGTTTTGCGTTTTGATTTCATCTAAGTATGTTGTATATGATGGTGCTTTAATGAAACGATGGTAATAATGAGAGATAGATAGAGAGAGAGAGAGAGAAAGAGAGAGAGAATGAGAGTGAATGAGAGTGAAAGAGAGATAAATAGATAGATAGATAGATAGATAGAGAGAGAGAGAGAGAGAGAGAGGAAAGGAGAGAAAAAGAGAAGCCGAGAAATAGAGAAAAAAAAAGCGAGAAAAAGTGAAAGAGGGAGAGCGAAGGGGGAGATATTCAAAAATTGGTATTAAGGATAATAATATATTTCGTTTAGTCCAACATTTTATGGCTTCCCAATTTTAATATGGATAGTAGCGATTGGAGTTTCATAAAAGATGGATTTTTAAGGTTAAGAGCAAAATTTTGTTGTTTTGTAACATATTAAAGAGAAGTGAAGGTTTTTTCTTTCTCTCATTTGTTGAAGGAGAAGAATCGTTCTCGGCCAATTTTAAGTTGCTGTAAATTAGAAATTATTATCTTTTGTAAATTGGACTATCTTTGTACGCTTTATTTAGAAAAAATAATTTAAAATATTCGATGTTCTTATAAAATTCTAAGCTAAGTAAGTGAAATACTAGTCGGTTAAATAACTAATTCATTCTCCATGAATTTGAAAGTTTTTTTTATTTATTCACTTTATATAAGAGTAAAAGCTCTAGCGAACAATTTACGGGTGAATTTATAGTAGTATACAATTTTTACAAAATTTTGAATCGCATACGAAAATTTCAGTGCAATAGTAAGATCAAGAAAATTATTACCTGTTCACGGAACTGATAGGAAATGGTTTGCTTTTCATTTTTCATTTTACAACAAATGCATGAATAACAACTAACCTAAAAATATTTTAAGATGGAGTACTGAAAAATAAGACGAATTGCTTGGAAACTAAAATCTATTGCTTTAATGCTAATTTAGAGCCTAATATACTAACAATGAACACTCAGCTTACGTACAGACAGACACATGCTTAATCTGTATGTTTTCAGAGAGACAAAATATTTTCTATTGTTTAATGCAACCGTAATGTTGAAGTGTTCAATTCAATTTTTTTTTTTTGAGTTCCTTTTTTTTGTTTTGATAAGTTTTATCTAGAGATTGGTTATTGCTTCATGCTCACCATTAGCCGAGCCATTTAGACGGTTTAGACGGTCTAGCTTAGGTTTCGGCGCCTAGCCGTAGGTCCATGTGAATAGACAAATTAGTGAGTTCTGTGGAGAGTTTTTCTTCCTCGTTAAGATCACTTTACAAGTTTTTAGCATATTGTGTCGCTTCACTGAGACACGACAAATCATCTCAAACTATGTTTTGAAAATAGTACATTAAAAAAAAAAAACTTTGAGTCACCACTTATAATATCATTTACTGCACCACGTCTACATCTGACTGTTTCCTGGTCGAAACTATAAACTTTAGCCCATGGACAGAATTGGAGTGAGGGACACTCTTTCTACTATTTGTGCAAGCTTATTAACTCTGCAACGTTCATTGAAACAATTTATGAATAAAAAATTTCGTATTTAGAGAAAAATTTAATTTACTATTTTAAACTTTTTTCCATGAAATTTTAAGATTGTCCAACAAGTCGTTTATTATTACTCTGATTCAACGTTTAAAGCTTTAAATTTCAGGTTACTTAATCTACATTTCGAAATAATGACTTAGTCCTTGAAGCAAAAAAAAAAAATGCTCCTACTGTATATACAAAATCATTTTAAACATTTCGCGTTGATAATTTTTTTAAAATTTTTTTTTTATAAAGATTTCTCTTTAAATGTTTGCTGGGTATTGCGTAAACTTTGGCTTAAGCTGAAAGTAACCTTTTTCTTGTGTAGTATTTATTCGTAATTTTGGTTACTTTTAAATTATTAGCTACAATTAACGTTAAACAAAAATATACTTATGTATAAGATATTTTTAAATGCAATATTTTGTTTTGTTAATTTATTTTGTTTAATTAATAATTGTTAAAATTTTTATATTAGTAGTTAGCGCATAAATATACTTACGGCTATACAGACTCATACCTATTAAATAAATTGTTAACAAATGCTTAATTTATTTATTACATATTTGTTATTTATATCATTTATTTATTTAATATATTCTTTTAGATCTTTTCTTTACTTTTATCCTTAAAGAGCATCGTTTTTATTGCTTTTTTTTTGTCAAGAGTTCAAGTTTTCGAACAAAACAAGGGTGAATATCTACACTTGTAATTTCATTAAGAAAAACAAACGAAATAATATAATAATAAAGTTTTATTTTCTTTAAAAATGAAATATATATATAATATATATACACATATATGTATGTGTATTTATGTATGCGCATAGGTATATGGATATATGCATACGCACTTGTTGACTATAAAAATTAGTGAATAATAAATAATGTAGCAATAACAAGAACCCTACATATAGAAGAAGTAACTGGCAGATATTAAAGCAGATAAACTGGTAGTAGCTGGGAAAAAAGAAAATAATTAAGAAAGAAATTCAAGAAAAACAAAATAGAAAAAATAAAATAAGAGAAAGATGAAAGAGAGAAAAGAAAGAGAAAGTCATATGAAAACAATAATAATTATCCAACAAGAGCGGTTCGTATTTTAGACACGCACCACAAACATTTTCGTTACATATGTAAGCGTGTTAAGAGAGCCGCCATTGAAATATTTATGTCTGACCATATAGAGAAAGTAAATATTCAGGATTTATATGTTATATAGACTTTGTAAATTACTGATAAAAATTATGCATTAAAATTGTCGTTTTTTTTTTTTTTTTTTTATTTTGAACTGGTTTCAGCTTTGTAATTATTGCGCATTTGCAATATGCTTAACAACCGATTATGCATTTATGTTTTACTTGATATATGGAATGATTGCAAAACTATATATGGACCAAGTTACATCTTTCTATTTCGAGTTTCAACAATAAATGGTAAACCTACACAAAAATGTTTATGTCATGGAATTAATTTAGAATTTCAGGCTTCTCAAGAATAAAGGTCCTTTATTGCATACTACTAAATGCTACAAAAATATTCTCTCTCTCTCTCTCTCTCTCTCTCTCTCTTTTTTTTTTTTTTAAGTAGTGGTTATAACATAGAAATGTGACAGTAAAGATGGGTCAGTTGTCGCGTAACGTTACTACACCGATGTAACAATTTCCTAAATCATAAGCAAAATATAAAGATTGACGGGTTTGAAAATTTGCTGCAAACTTTATTCTCGCATGCGAAAACTAAACGGCTGTGTTTTTAAAAATCTTTCATTATCATGAGAGTAAAATATTCTCTTTTATCGTATTCGACGTCTGTGTTTTAAAACAATAACCTGTAGTACTAAAGTAATTGAATGCAGACACTTAGAAACTTATTATAAAATTAATAAGACACAAGAGATTTTAGTTAAGTAAAACAGTTGCTACTCCATGCAAATAAAAAGAAAAAAAGTTGTATAAAGGTAAAAATAAACATTAATTTTATTTCTTTAAGGGAAAAGTAAAAAATAAAAAATATAAAAAAAAAACATAAAAAGAAGAATAAATACAAAACAAAAAATTATAAATAAATTCTGAAGAAATATTTATGTTTCATTTTCATAGCTCGTCGTCATGGTGGGACTCTTCTGAATGAACATGAGGCTTGAGTTGACGCCAATATTCTAAACGCTCTTTATACATATTCGTATCATAGTTTAATAGCAGAACGCCAGAATTTTAGCATAATTCACCGGGTATGCTTTAATTGGTAACCACTTATCACTTAAGTTGATAATTTTAGCGTCGGATAACTGTATGCATTAAAAATTGAGTATAAAATAATGATCAAGTCAATAATTGAAATCGTTTGTTAATTCAAAAATTAAAAATTTCTCCTTTTATCCAAAAATACTTTATTGCTTTTTTAAAAAGAAGTGTATATTAATAGGATATGGTTTATGAATAGAATTTTCTTTGAAAAGTGCTCTAAATTTGAAGAAATATTTTGAAAGAATCATCTCAACTTGTGTACGCAAAGTGAACAGATATTTTCCATCAACTATGTTGAATTTTATTGTAAAACCGAAATTAATTCATATGCAATATTTTAGCTATAAGATTCCGAACGGACTTTTAACGAACGAACTTTAAAGTTTTGATAGACTAAAGCTTTGATTCGGATTCAATTTTTTTTTTTTTTTTGAAAAACCCAACAAGCGAAAAGAAATAATATTCGGATCGTTTTAACTAGAGTAAAGAAAAAAGTTCCTTTATTCTTACTGAAGTGACACTTTGTTTAATGGTTCAAGCAAATAAATGATTACCATAGAAACTTTTGTCAACAGCTGGCTAATCGGGACGGATTAATATTAGTCAATAGTTTGAAATAATTTTTTGTAAGTCCCTTCACTATCGGCCCACATGGGACTATTTGTAGTCGAATTATAAACTTTGTAAAAATAAACCTCTTCCAGGCGAAATTAATCCACATTGAGAACATAAGATTACGTAATTTCAAATCGGTCTTTGTTGGTGTGGCATTTGGAAATAATTCTCGTGCAATTGGAACTAAACATTGTAATTCTTTGGCATGGCAAGCTCCTAAAAAAGGCACTTATTTAAGCGAATCTTTTTTTTTTTTTTTAATTACCGTAGTAATATTCTTACTTGTCTTTGTGCTCAAAGATGTATACATAAGTCGAGCTGCCATTATTGCGAGGTTGCTTCAGTAAGCTCATACACTCATGCTCATATGCAAACGTATATATTGATCAATTCCGGGTACAAAAACCATCCATCGGAGATTAGCTGCATATAAATAGCTCATCAATCTTTTTGTCATATGGAATTGAATTCTGTTTCATAACGAATCTCAAGTTTGAAAGTTTTTCGCTTGACCGTGCACCAGTTACATTCGCAATATCTTGATAATTATGTTTATGATAATTATATTTATGATAATTATGGTCATTTGATTGAGATAAAAAATTTTGAATTTTTTAGTTATTTAATGTTGATCTTATTGTGGTAAATGATCGTAATAAAATATTATTAGCAAAATTTGCTTAAATTTAGTTTTAAATTCGTAGAGAATATCTTTTAAATTTAGTAAAGCAGCAGTTTTTAAAAGGCCTTCGTCTGAAGTAGTGCCTATCATTAAAGGCAAACTTAAGCCGTGAGGTTGCATTTCATCTCTAGGATGAGTAATAAGGGAAGCTTCCTCATGATCTAATTTAATAAACGTGGGAAAAGGTATCATTGGATCAGTATCCCATTCCTAAATAGTGTATTTTTATATAAAAAAAAAAAAAAAATTCACAAAATATAATAATTGCTTACAAATAAATCATAAACGAAAGCCGTTGAATTGTTTCAAGCATTTCTTTCATTGCCACCTTCATGATAACAGCCTAGAAGTTGAGCGGCTATTTTGGACCGTTTTACAGCTACGCCTTAGTGTGCGGGCTGAGCTTAAGGATTAAAAGATGTACCTACCCGACTGAGCTATGCCTTTATTAAAGTGTCCTTGAGATATTGGTAATAGCATGTGATAAGTAACGCAGGCACCGCTCGCACTTTCCTCGAATATAGTGACACTTTTTAAGCTGCAGCCGAATGCTTCAATATTTGTTTGTATCGATTTCAATATTTCTTGTTGATCTTTTAAGCCGAAATTGCCAGGACAATCTAAAGACTCGGTACTCAAAAATCCTGAACTATCTAAACGATTGTTGGTTGATACCAAAATAATATCATAATCTAGAAGAAGGTCAGGACCATAGAGGTTACTAATGCCGGTATCACATTCCTAATCGCCGCTATGAAACCATATCATTACTGGCAAAGCTTGAGAAATATTACGCTTCTTTAAGAAAGTTATTAAAATTAGTTTATGTGCGTATATGTATAACCCATTTATCTCTGGTGTATAAATATTTATCTATAAACAGCTCTCATTTCTTTCAATTTATATACATTTGAAGGAATCTTTTAACATCAGTTTTTCACTCTTCTAATCGATATACGGGACAGGTAGTTAAAATTAAAAAAAAACAATCGTTTTGAACTGGTTCCCAATTCATATTAAACTGAGTCAATATAAAATATTTCAATTTATGAGCTTCATTCAAATCACTCATCTACGTTGGTTAATTGCCTGTAATTAATCAATTTTCTTGGAAAATACATTGTTACGGTTTTTTTTTCCTTTACGCTTTGATATTTAATGAAATCAGTGTCACACTGCGCACACCTTGAAACATAATTCGTCAATAAATGGTTAGGCATAAGTTATCTCCACGAAAGCTCTCATATCGGGACCCCTTATGGGTACTCAACTGGCGGTCAACTAATGTATTGCCATGAGAAATTTGAACTTTCAGATTGTTATAGGAACGCGCTTCCGCTAACGTCTCTTTATTTAGTAGATTGAGGATAATAAACAGAAAAATACATAGTCCGTTAACTAATTTTTGAACTTTTTGTTTTTTTAATAAACACCTTTTTTATATGAATTTCAAACCTACACTGAAGATCATTGAGCTAATGTGAATGTATTTTATAGTCGCACAAACAAAAATCTTGCAATGACATCTTATTGTTAACTTAACTTAATATCGATCAGGTACATTCAATATGTTATTGCATATGTGTTGCATGAAAAAATTAATTTTATTTCGGGGTTCTCAATCAGAAGACGAAACGAGAAGCTATATACGTGCCTTACTCAGTACGATATACATGATTGATTCTTTTAGTTCCTAATCATATTTTCATCCTCTTCGGAGTACATATTTCTTTTCATTTTTGCGTTTGATAATTTTTTTAACAATTTAGAAAAACTTAAGAAAATTCATAGAAAACTGATATTACTTTAAGAAGTTTAGTATTCGAATGAAACTAAAATTGAGTGCATCGTTACTAAAAATATATATAAAAAAAAAGTTATATCTTATGACTGTAAAAGCTATTGATGTTCTCTTCTTTACATTTTGATGAATTCAGACATTTTCTTGCTATATTCTCTAGTTCTGTTTATAAAAATAGAAAAAAATATTGTAGTTGTAAAATGCATTTAATAATTTATGCTAATAAGATATCTACAAAGTCGATTGTACTTTTACTTGATTGAGAGAGACTTGAGGCCTTTTATGTCCAATGTTCAACCATTAAATGAAAATATTTATGCTTGATATCATGAACGACAACATAACTACTATACTCCATATTGCAAAAGTAGCTGTGAAAAAAAAAAAGTATTTTCAACAATCAAGACCTTCTACGCAGGGTTTGGTTAGCTGTTGGCGGCTACCGTTTGAATACGATTTAAGTAAGTTGCTAACGCATTTGTGATATTATTTTCCAAAGCTTCTTATGTCCGAATCCTTAAATATTTTTTCTTAATTCATGAATCTCTAAATAGATTTTATATGATTTGCACAAAAAATATATAAATGTACATATTTGTTAATTTCCGGGCGTCTATATACTTATATATTATGTATACATATACGCATATACGTATATACGCATTTTTGATAGCTTAAGATTTTAAAATTTAATTAGACAATAAAATACAATTTATCGAATGCTTAACAGTTTGACATAGCGATATGAGATATGCGAATATTACCTGTATAGAATGATATTCAAATATTCTATATGGATAAATTAACAAATATTATAGTTTCCTAATAGAGATGCTATCTTTGGTGTATAGAAGAATTGTCAAATATTTGTAATTCTCTCTCTTAAGTCTGCATTTCAGAGAGAGATTTTTAAAATTTTTTGAAGAGCATTCAGGATAGAATTCAATTACTATCATCTTATTTAAATTACGATCGTAATCTCAAATTTTTTTTTATATAGATAAACGAGATTTCAACGTCGTCATAAAATCAAATTCGAAAAATGGCCAAATTTGTAGACGAGTCTTTCATAATTATCAAAAAAAAATTAATTTTTTCTTTTATTAAAGAAATTTTGCTTAAAATTTAAAGTTGGTTTTAAATTTTTTTTAAATTAAAACGTTCCGTATACAGCAAGAAAGTTTGAACAGAATTTTTGTGCTCAACACAAGTTTGCGTTGAAATAAAAGTTTTCTTTTTTTTTTTTTATAAATTACGATTATTGTGTCAAAAATTTCTTCTTATGGACGAATAGAGAGAGAGAGAGAGAGAGAGAGAGAGAGAGAAAGAGAGAGAGAGAGAGAGAGAGATGAGATGAAGAGAATATGATAGCGTCTAAAATAAAACAGCATTAGTGAATGACATTTGTAATACTTTCTAAGGTACCACATTACCGAAATATGCAAACGGATGGCAGCAAATTGTAATCATTTAATTAAACTAGAAATAATATACAAATACGCCGGACTTCTTATATACATGTAGTTATAATTGCATTTCGATAGTTATATTCAACTTTCCTGACGAATTTTTCTATCCAATGTTTTACTTTACAGATATTTTAAGTCGTATATTTACCCACTTGCCTCTGTTTATAAAAGTTTTTTTTTCATAATTTAAATATTTCACCAATTTTCAAACCTGATGTGGAAATTTTGATAAGGAAGAACTTGATGATAAACTTAAAAATCGAAGAAAAATTTAAGAGACATAATTTTAAAAAAATTTTGTAAATTTTAAACGGAAGCATAAGTTTAGCCCATTTTTCAATGTAATAAATCAATACTAATTAGAAAAATTTTGAGATCAAGCATACATAATACATAAATAAAGTAGCGCAAGTAAATATCATTTTTGGGCTACTGTATACTCTAGCACATAAGAAACGCGACGCTCAAGACAACGTACCTGGGGGTCCAAATCGCATTTTCGTTGGAGTATAGTTTAATTACGATTGGTGGGTAGTTGCAGCTAAAGTGATTGTTCGATCGGTGAAGGCATAAACACTTACTCATCGGTTGGACATATACCTTGCAAGCTGCGGACACATATCTATTCTTCTCTTCTCATTTCTTTTTGACCATTACTGTGTTTGTACACATCAAGGTTGATACTCCCTGAGTGAGAGGTCTCTAAAAAAAGAAAAAGAAAATAAAAAAATTTGTTTTTCTGCGTCTAATTTTAAGCCTCTAATTTTGATTTCAATAGACGCACCCGACAAATAACAAGTTTGAGGTATTTTGATCGGATATGAGGTAAAAAAGAATTATGTACACAGTTAAGTGAATTTTTTGCCAGCCACTTTTGATGGCACGTAATGCTGTGCCACATGGTCGAAAACTTCTGAAAGGTATACATTTATTTCTATTTTTGTACTTATCATTGGGAAATCGTGGTACATTAAAATTGGTAACATCGTTTGCAGTAAGCGAGAAGGTCCATCCCATCGTATCCCATAAATAATGTAAATATTCTTATATAAATCGAAGCAAATTATGAACTGATTTAGTTTTTCTATTAATTAGTTCGAAATTCTATAATATACATTCCATCATACAATAAGCTACTATAAGTGGAATAAAATAAAATTAGAACTATGTAAAAGTTCAAGAAGAAGAAAAATCATTCAGATTTTCCAGTCTAGAGACCATCAATTAGCAAAAAGTCATTTGAGCTTGCGGGAAAACAAAGTTCGTCCCAAAGCCAAAACGTTGATAGTTTTCTTACTTGTGTAAGTTGTAATTAAATTACCATTACGTAGGGAGGTATATGTATTGCAAGCAACCAAAAAAAAAAAAAAAACTGTTTGATGCTAATGGTTTTTATTTATAATTTTTTTATGTGGTCGTCCAACAGTTACACCACTTAATGGATTTTGTTATAAGTGCTAAAAGTATTACATTAGAAAAATCTAATCTTAAAATTTATAGTTTTTCTTTTAGTTCTCATTTACCTTTTATTTTAATTTTTTATTTTTAATTTTTTAGATTAGTGTTCCTGGCTCCGAGTCCGTCTGTTGAAACTATGATTATGACCTTAAAACTATAACGAACTTTATTTTACAAAACTGTTCTGACTTGATAAGATGAATATTTCACTTTGACAAATTAATGAATCTGATGGCTAAGAACAGTTCTACGAAATTTTTCTCGTCATTTTCGAAGGGGTTTCGTATTAATAATGGATTCTATATTAATTTTTTTCGTTTTCCGAAAATCAACTTTTTATCGACTTAAAAGATCCTTTGAATATTCTAAAATACTAATAAATTTATTATAATAAAAATATATGACTACAACTCATTTTAAAATATTGAACGTGATTTTTTGAACAAATTCGATCCTTTGCGTAACCCGGCAAAAAAAGGCCAGCGGTGCAAATTCGCTTCATCTTGTTGGTCAATTCATATCACTAAAAGATGAAATTACACAGGAAATTTCTCACGCAACAATACTAAAATAGTACGTATTGTTTGGCTTGCAGTTCTGTTGAAACCAAGTATCTTCAAAATCTATATTTTCAATTTCACGCCAATAAAAATGGGTAATCATATGGCTGTACCGATCAGAGTGCTGTGCGCGCCTTGTCATGGAAAAATTTGGATCTTTTTTGATACTTTTACTAACAGCCCTAATATTTTCAGTCAAACGTCCATCTGTTCAACCTACAGATTGTAATTCTGAAGATATTGGTACACTAACGTGTTTTGGCCCACGGATTCGATTAGACCGTTGTTACGAAAAGTCATTATGTAGCGGCATATTTTTAAGAAGTTGTTAAACGAAAAGAAATTTAAATTTTAACAAATAAGAAAATTATATTCGGTCGTGCCGAATGTTTTATACCCACCACCTTTATCTTAAAAAAGGGGCAAAACTAAACATTGTCGTGGCAATGAAAGAACTTCTAATGTTTTTTTTTTGGTCTGGAGAATGTTTACCGCAGACATTAAATAGTTAAATAACCGGACAGATGGACAGACGGATACGTCTAGGTGGATTCCGAATTTCATACCGGTCAAGCGTATATACACTTTGCGGGGCTTCTGAAGAATTCTTAATATTACAAAAGTTTTCACAAAAAATTTTATTTCAGTATTCTATTGTATCGAATCGGCCTGGTCAATCCTCACCGTTTTTGCACAGAGGCTACGAGATAGCTAGTGCAATATTTGTGGAAATTTTAATGAATCTATCTGCCATGGTTTATGTGTAATAAGCAAAAAAAACTCATTTCTTTTACTACTTTTAGTCTACGTCGTACTGTGAGCGTGTCCTTTGACCGATTTGTCGCATTTTCAATACCAACCTGCTTGCAAGAACTTTCAATGTTTCTGCTAAACTTGAAGCCGATAACTTAAAATTCTAAAAATTCTATAACTCACATACTAATAGTCCAACAGCTGTCAAATTTATATACGTGTCTCTTGAAGGTTAGGGCTTTACTAAAAATCATATGGATTTAATATTAGTAGCGGCATCTATGTGTCAGCCTACGAACTTTTCAGCCCACCTGGTGGTGGTTGACCAAGAATTTTTAAGACAAATTTTAATGGCTCTAACTTCTAGGAAAGAATTTTAATATGTATATATATTTCCCAAGATCGAATCTGCATTGAAAAAAAGAAGATTTCAGTACGTTGAAGCTGTGAAACAAAAAGTGGAACGCGTCAAGGGAAATTTCACAGAAGGAGACTTCCCACACTGTTTCGGACAATAGAAAACCCGCCTGGAGCGTTATAGTGATAAAAGAGAGGTGTATATTAAAGGTGATAATAATTAAAAATGTGTAAATTCAAGTAAAAGTTTTTGTTGACAATAGTCTCGTTATTTTGTATATCATTGTATACTGCGTAAATTTATATCTCGTTTCGGACTGCGGACGCGTAGTGTTTGTAACAATTTTGACTGTTCTCGATGAGTTTATATAACAATTCAAAAACAAGACTCAACTTGACGATTTGTAAGCGCTGGACTCGTTTTCATGTTTTGTATATGTAACATGTTCAAGGTTTTTGTTTCATATGTGACACGGGTATAGAAACGAGCTATAAATGGTTTTAACTTTACAGTAATTAATCCATTTGGGTTTTAACATTCGAAGTGCCTCTACTTCTGCATGTCTTCATGTCACAAGAATCGATAAGAAAAGCAGGTGCAATTGTTACTTTGTTCAAGGCAAATAATTGTAATAATTCGTTGAAGACTTTTCCCGTTGCAGCACCAGTCATTAATAAGAACTCCGGCCTTAATATGAACAATAAAAGGAATTTATTACACGTGTCCTTCTACCTAACCAATAGAGAGCATACATAAAACATTAGTCAATAAATCCCGGCACTAACACATAGATATCGCCTCTAAAAAGAATTTAATATAACTTTCCGCCAGTACCAACCATTTTAAAATTTCATATGATTTCTATTTTTTAGGCACGAGTATTCTAGCTTTTTGTGACGATACTTTTTTTATTTTCGACGCAATGTAAAAATCGTAATTTTGTCATTGATTAACGTTGGATTGATTGTCTCACTTTTGACGGAAACTATGTCAACGCTGTAATACATGCGTTATTGCAACACTTGAGAGAGAAAGTCAAAACCCAGACTGCCCAGACATTTCGTTGATGGCCATAGACCAAGTTTAAAAATGAGCATGATCCACTTAGATCCCATATTAAGCAAAAATGGCAACTTACAACCTGTTTGAGAGATTGATTAAAAACGTGGCAGGTTAGCTAACTATCCCATGTACAGAGCATTTCGATTGACATACTGACATGCCCATATTTTACAAAATATTTACAATGCAGTTATAATGTATAGATTTGAGATGATGGATATTAAAAATTCGGCCTCCGATGAATTTCATTTAACTGCTTTCTAGTAAGTATATGCTTCCCAATGTCAACTGTTGGACAGCGTAACGCGTTTAATTAATTAATTTTGTAAGAAACGGTATTACGAAACTTGGGGCGGACTCAAATCTTTCTATAGCTATATATCAAGATATATGCGCTTCATTACAATTAACAATTCTTCTCGTTCTCACGATGGGTGGTATAAATTTTTACTTGTATTATATACCATTTGACAGGGATTTATTTGTGTCCGTACAGTATTAATTCAATTATTTGCAAAACTAAATGAAAACTTATAAAGTTCGAAAACAATAACTAAAATATTAAGAAAATGATTTACTGACTGTGTGTGAATAACTCTATGCTGAGAGTTGGACTAATGCCGTATTCACATACTGTGGTATGATGTATGATTTATGCCGTCAGTTGCAGGTTATAAATTGTAATAAAACGAAAAAAAAAAAAAACTTTTTCTTGACCTTAATTAATAAACTGAAAATAAGTTTTTAATGTTTGCACGATTTTCCAATGTAATCAAAAAGCGTTGGGCGTTCTAGATGCCATTGATATGTTCGTTTATTTTTAAGTTATTTTACAGTTTTTACTTTTTTTTTTATTGTTTGTTTTTAATCTAATTAAGTGGCTATTTGTCTATATATCAACTATAATTCACATACGTACAAGCAAAAGTGCGAGCAAAAAACATCGCAGTAATAATTGAAGTAATAATTTATGGCTTTGTACAAGTGGTTGAGAAATTTAACGACAGTGTACCTCGTTCCAACACTTATTTGCAGTAGACTGATAAGTTATAATTGCTAATATTTCTTTTTTGCCAACCCAATAGATAACAGTATCTATTGTCTTAATGTACGTAAATTTGTTTTATTCGTTAATGGAATAAAAGTTATTGGCAGCGGATTTGCTGACCGCTTTTGCTGATTTTCGAACTTGATTTGACGAGAACAATGGAGAAAAATTTAAGACTAAGTTTGTTCTTTGGAGCAAAGTTTTCAAATCGTAATTACGATTTCAAAATACGAACAAACGATGGACAGCCACAGAACATATTAGTTTGGGGAAAAAGAAATCCATCCAATCTTATATGAACTTCAGGACTTTATTTAACATTTCGAATTGGAAAATAATGGATAAATCACTTCCCTTGTTCACGTTGAAGAAGTCTAAAATAATAATAATAAATATTTATACGGTAGGCAATGAATTATGTTCAAAAATGCTTGTTTCTGTTTCTTACGATTTTTTGTACGATTTAAGAATGATGCAAAAGCGACAAAGCAGGAGAAGCGAATTAACGAAAACGAGCCTAAGCTTTGGTTATCGCGTACAACGTATGATATGTGGTGAAAGAAATTTTACTACACTACGGTGCTTATGCAGTAAACCAGGGATCGAAGCAGAATCTTTAAGCTGAATGCCGGATATGCTAATGGCTGAACTATACGGTAACCATATGATCCTATATTTTTAAACGTTTTAAAGTTTTCATGTTAAAGAAAAGAAGACGATCCGAAAGTTGACTAAAACTGATACCTTTTGTATTTTGTGTTTGTTTGGAGTTAAGAACTGCTATTGTTGTACTCACCAACGAAGGATGGAAATATATTAATTTTGTCAAGTTATTTGGAAGACCCGGAAAAGAAGCTTCAAAAATCCCACAAAGTATATCTGTTCTGGATCAGCATAAAATTTACAACCGATTTAAGCATGGCAGCCTGTCCGTCTGTCCATTTGTGCAAAAAAATGTGTAAAAAAAAATTAAGATATTTGGATGAAATTTGGCAAAAACATTGAAAAATTATTGCACGCAGTTTAGTTTCAATACCAATCTGCGTGGGCCAAATCGATCAGAGGCCACGCCTACAGTATAAAATAAGCTGAAAACACCTCTGTTTTCTGGGTGTTTCGTTCACTACTCATAGACTACATAACAAAAATTTGCCGCGGCGTTCTACAAAAATAGAAAAGGTCTGGCACGCCTACCTATTAAAATATAGTGTTTTTACGTTCTTTTAAGATAAAAATGGTGGATATAAAAGATTCGACAAAGCCGAATATAATTCTATATAATTCTTAATTGTTTTTTTTAATAGTTCTGCCCTCGAAAGTATAACGCCCGAATGAAAAAACACTTATGCTGGTTTTATGATTTAAAAACAAATTAACAGTATAACTAGAATTCGAACCCGTGCTTTCAATAACATTGAAATTTTGTTGGTCTTTTTATACGATTTAATTTTTTATTAATTCAGAATCATTTTGCTGAGGTTTCTTCGTCTATTTCAATGTTTATTTAATCTACAAGCCATCATTTCTAATATATTTTGACGAAATTTTGTATATCGGCTTATTTTGATCAACGAACGAATCATATTAAAAACGGATTGGATCAAAGAGTATTTACGAATACATACTACGTCGAGATACGAAAAAGTCTAGCTTTGATGTCCTTTTGTTGCAAATTTTCTTCTTAATATAAATTTCATAATGCTTCCGTGCCAATAAGCTGTAATATAATACAAGGAGGAATGGGAATTTTACAACTGGACGACAGAATGTTGGTAATGATATAAACAGCATGTCATCTTTGCAAACACTTTAAGACTTTATTTATTTATTTATTTATTTAATTCAATTAGTATGCTACAGAAAACTTAATACATAACTTACGAAAACAAAACTTAATAAAAAGAAAAAAAGTAAGAAAGAAAATCTTATGAAATAGGTTCTTAACAGCAAGACTTATAATGTTAACAATAAGTAGAATATACTAAATATATAGTAATTACATATAAGAAGTGAATATAAATAAGGTACTAATAGGATTAAAAAGTTGTCCGAAGGATCGCCCTCTTTATGCTATTAGTCGAGTCGTG
>KK351313.1:109562-120730 GCA_000671755.1 Glossina brevipalpis | reverse complement strand
TTTCGTTCATTGTTTTGATAATAGCCATACACCAATGATTCCCGTTTGCATTAATAGTTATTACCATTTTACTTTATAGAGGACTTTCGGAGTTAAGTGAAACGTTGTTAGTTATGCAACTGTAACCAACCAGCAGCTAAATAGTCGACTTCTTCATTATTTTCCAAAAGATAGTCTAAAATATAGCTAATTATCTCGTCACTCAACCATTTTTCTGATTTGGAAGATGTGAAAGTAAGAGATAAATAATCTTTATATGTTTTATAATAACGACCCTGCTTTCCTACAAGGTAATTTATGATCTTTCCTGAAATTGATGAACACCCATGCTCTATAGACCGAAGACTATCTTCTAATACAGGGTAAAGAACAAATTCGCTCTTGTCTTGAATTTTCAACCTGAATATCTGATTTCAAAGCGCTATTGTTCGAATTTGGAGAAAATTCAAAAGTGTGAAAACTTTGTACAATTTCCAATGATCGAGGAGAAGCTAAGCGAGACCTATAATTTTGTTCCTTCAAATTGATGAATTTACTGGTGCGTAGAGAAAGTAATTCCTTTTTACCTCAAGATTGCGGTCCTATCTGGTAAGTGGGCCATAGGTCTTCCGGTTCCGGATTTCGTAGAAGCCCGGTCCTATCTGGTACTGGGTCCAAAGGGCCATAGGGGCCTCAATCATTTTCTTGCTCAAACAAATTTCCACTCGAACATTTTTGTGCTCAAACAAATTTCGGATCAAACAAATTCCCACTCAAATAAATTTCCATTCGAACATTTTTCCGCTCAAACAAATTTCCGTTCAAACAAATTTCCGCTCAAACAAATTTCCGCTCAAACATCCGGGACCGGTGACCTATGGCCCCGTTGGACCCAGTACCAGGCACGGCCCGCGTCCTACGAAATCCGGGACCGGGGACTTATGGCCCCGTTGGACCCGGTACCAGGTAGGGTTTGGATCCTACGAAATTCGGGACCGGTGACCTAGGGCCCCGTTGGACCCAGTACCAGGTAGGATTTGGATCCTACGAAATCCGGGACCGGGGACCTATGGCCCCGTTGATAGATTGATTTGCGTAAGAAAATCATGCGCGGGATTAGAATAAAGGGTTTCGTAAGCAAGAGCAATCGTGCAATCCTCTCTTGTAGCATTATGCGTAATGCATATAAAATCCGCCAATGATTGCAATGATTGATAAGATATCGTCGATTGGCATATCAATTACTATCATTCATTTTTTTTTCTTAAGAAATAGAGCAATCATCTTCTAATGCATCTGTAATTAAATTTCAAAGTTCTTGCAGTATTGATTGTCAAGAAAAAAGAAAAACCAAACATTGTATGAAATAAATTTTATTTGAAGTATTGTCCAGCGTTACCCACCGCATTCTTTCGTTATCCGTCACAGATGTGTTGATGATATATGAAGTCCATGTGGTAAGAATTCCATAATCTTTTGAACTTGTCGTTGCATTGCGTCATATCGTTGTTTAGCAATAAATAAAAGCGCTGCTTACTTAGAAAGCTTTAACCTTTATGCTGAACACATAAACGTATGGGAAATAGTACATATTGACACTTTTCACTATGATGTCCCCTACTTTGGATCATGAAGTTAGGTTTTTCTGATAGCTTTTCGAAGCCTTTAAGATATATCAAAAAACTGGAGGTGTATTATTTCTTAAAAATTTTTTATAATGTAGTTTGTACATTGTAATTTTTGTCAAACTACAAGCGCACTGTGCATGATGAATATTGTTAAATAATTATTTTTTATATTTTTTATAGCATGATTTTATTTTTCATTTATGTTTATATTTTCTATTGTTATTTAGTTTTCGTAAGTATTTTATTTATTTTTCTATGCCGCTTTATTATCAATTATCTTAGCAAAGTCATTTTTAGCAAAGACACAAACGTAAAAATTTTTTGGTGGCTAACTTTACACCAGTGAATATATATGAACCTTTGTACCTTTGAAGCTTAATTCTGGGCATTCCAAACAAAATAACAAAATGAGTATACCCCTCACATTCGGTGATAGGTATCAAAACACAAAGCAGTCACCCAAATGGAAACATAATGAGATTTTGTTGCAACACGGACTCGTTTAAATATGTTTCAGTGTTTTTATTTCCATTTCAATTTAATGTGATTTTGTCGTATTACTTTTTTTTTGTTCATAATTGGATAAAACGAAACATAGTCTGTAACACGGCAGGTGCTTGGATACCAATAACCATGATAGCAACACATAGCTTAATAATAATAATACTGCTAACGGTAAAGAAATTTAAAAAAGAAAGTATTTAAATCAAAAAGGGGAACAAGGAGGAAATAATTTTTACAATATTTTTAGGAAAAATTTTTCATAATGAAAACTGAATATGACCAAATAACTAAGTCAACGGTCTTGTCTCATAATAAGATGAACGTTTGCATGAAGACACAACAGAGAGACAAGTTCCTTGGGGAGAATTAAATTTTAAAATAACAAACGTTGGCACATTTAATGGCAAAAGTCAGTGCTAAGAAGTTTTATATATATATACAAAAACAAAAAAAAATACATAAATGAATAAAAAAAAACCAGTAGGTTGAAGTACAAGTCTTTGTTTCATTAAATAGCCGATTTGATAACGTTGACATTTGTTTGTACATAAAAAAAAATTTATATGTTTGCATAATGTGATTATGGGCAGCTTGGTAATATTCCGTATTTTTTTTTTCTTGAAATATGTTCATAAATTATTTCGAATCAGTTTTTTCTTAATTACCTTTAATGTCTTGCTTCTCTTTCGCTACATTAATAATTTCATGATGTCAAGCATTTATTTCAATATCTCTGCCTATTTCTCTTTTCCTTTTCATCACATTTGTGTCATATGTTTATATTATGAAATTTGTCGTATATTAACACAACCAAAGCCACCATCGCTACCACACTACCACTACCATCATAAATATATTATCAGAGCAGGGCATTGTTGCAGCTGTTAACGTACATATCAGTAAACGTTTTCACATTAAATTTACGTGACATACTACGATACTATATAACAATACATAAATATATTCGTGCACGGCATGCACTTGAGTTGTAGAAGCGGATTATCATTTCCCAAAAATTTGACGAACCTATGATAACAACACAAATTTCAAACTAATGACTTAAACAGATGTGTTAAGGTAATGAGATTTTATTCTACTGAGCCGGGAATTATTTCTTGGATAAAACAATTCAAGCGTCACTCTATTATGTTTATAGACACAGCAGCAGATTACAGTTAACAGTTAACAGTTGTGGCATATCTCGGAAATGCTTTCGTTGACAATTTTACTTTTAGCTAAAACATCCTTTGACTGATCGGATATTTGTAGAGTAATTCGTTTGAAAAATTCCATCGTAGAATTCATATTTTTTGGTTTCATTAAACTTTTAGAAATACCTTAACATTTAAAAATTTGATCTTAAGTTTCATAAAAGGCGAGATTTCAAACGCCTCCTATCAATTGGCTTATACTTTCTTAACCTAAGTCGTTCATTAATTTGAAGAAAGATGAGAAACCATAAGCACTACATTTGGAAAATCATAGCAAAACGCTTAGTTACGACCTTTTGCTTTTTGTTTAGGTCTGTCTATTGATAATCATTTTGTGTTTCCTCGATTTATAACATGTATTTGAATACATGGGTGGTCCCGTGTTAGAAGCAAAGACTAATTTAACTATAACAGATACTTTTGTGAAGCTATTGCGTATAGGATAATCTAGAGCAAAATCCATTTGAGATTATCAAGTAATCGGATGCTTGAAGAAAATTGCTAATTTCCATTGTCTTGTTGTCGTCTTCTCGTTAAGGTCAGGCAGAGGCAGAGAGAGAGAGAGAGAGAGAGCTAATGGTTTAAGTGAATTCTTTTCTTTAGAGTTTAGATAGCTTTTACAAAGACCATTAAGAGGTAAGACTTGCCTTGCGCCCTGATAAACAACGACCCTGGATGTTGTGATGTCTTATCTATCAGACCCTTTTAGAAAGAGTTTAGATAAACCGTGTTATTATAAACAATTTCTTATTTTATGCGTTCTTATAACATATTCCTTATTAACATTGTAATAGCTTTACAAACGTGTCCTTTACAATTGATATTTTTGGTTACAAAAACAACGAGATTATCTACCCAATCGGTTCTTTCTAAAAAAAAAAAAAAAAAAAAAACAAAATATTTTTCAGTAGCTCAATAAAACAAATGAAGTTGAATTCTTGGACTTGACTATAGGTTGTCAAACTTGAAATAGTCAATTAAATCGGAACGCGCCGTATATAAAAAGTGGCGCGATATTGAAATTGAGCAGCTTTAGACCTTCAGGCGTATTTCGCTCTATTACTCTCACTCCAATAATTCAATATTATTGCACTATTATTAGATTTCTAATGTAATTACTGATCTAGAAATATAAAAAGAAAAAACAAAAAAGGAAAGAAGATGCGGGGGACTAAGAAATGGTCGAAGGAAAGGAAACTTTTATACAATTGAAATATTAAAATAACATCATTTGGTCGCCAAGTGTTGACAAGTTTAAATAGAATTAAAATTTAAACGCCAAGCATAAGTGTTCTTAACAGACACTTGACACTTTGAGTGAGGGGTTTCTATATATGTTTGTGTGCCAGTTTATATGTTAAATTTGTGATGTCCTTCACGCATACTAACATTAAATGAAGGTACTCAAGTATTGCAACAAGAGGACATTATGCAGATTAAATGGCTTTATAGAGAGTGAGACATCAGCGTCGACATCAACAAATTCACACATTCATTGAAAACTCTAACCCCTGCTGTTTTTGCTGCTAATTTTTTGTGCCAATTCTTAATGTTTCGTGTTCATATTTTTGTTTTTTCTTCTCTTTTTTATGTTTGGGTCGTTTATTTGTATATTCATGATGCCGTAAATCTCACACGTTTTCCACATCTTTTTGTTGTTTTTTTTTTTTTTTTTTTTTTCGGTGTTTTTGATTTCTTTTGGGTAAAATTGCGAACCAGTTTTCCAGTTTTCACGCCTTCAACGAAGGGTCGTTGAAATGTTGACGGAATTGCGGTATGCAGTCGACCTTAACGCCCGATTTAGCGTTTGTCTTTAAAGTTGCTGCTCAACAACGTTAAGTGTCAGAACTTGCACCATATGACAAACAGTCTATGGAAAAGCGCGTGCAATTCATGTATTTATACATGTAAACGCGCGTAAATGTACGATTGCGGTATTCATTGTTGACGACTAAATGTGCTCATGCATACACTCTCGTTGATTTGTATCAACTGTAACATACACACACACACACACATGATGACAGTTATTCTGAAAATGTATATTCATTCGGTTTTAAATGTTGAAAGGACATTTCTATAACTTATCGGATTTTAATTGCTATGAATATGAATGTGTAAAAGACTAGGTTGTCTGATTTGTTTTGTATTCGCAAATTTTTTTGTTGGTTGATTTTTCGAAGCAAATATATGTTTATCTTTTGTTTGCTAACATATATATGCAGTGAATGTATTGGTATCCTTTTCAACAACTGTCAACATTGATGTTCATTCTCAAGTTGCTGTACTCTCTACTTTTGTATATATATATTTATGTAAGTAAGTCTTGTTGTTTATACCAATTAATAAATAAGATAGAGTAGTTTGAGTATAAAAACCTAACCAAGTATGAATGCACATATAAACGTGTATAGAGTAGGTTGTTTATTTGTGAGCGAATGTTTGTGTAAGCTTAGATGCCTTTGTCAGCTAGTCAGTCAACGGCGTCGTAATGTTAATTGCCCTGTAACAGGGGATCTTTACACAACTTTAACATACTGCTTGCCATTATGATTTCGTTTCGTAGTTATAACGCTCATATAAACCGGCAGATAGCAGACAAATGCAGACAATACATATACGACAGAGCAGATTATCTCCAAGGACCTATAAATCCAGTAATTAAAGTCAAAGTCACAAGAAGACGTTCTGTTGTGTCTTTTAAATTGAGTTTTTTTTTCGCTCTTATCATAGCAGCAGTTGTTCTGTCGTGCGTTTACTGCCAGTGTCTGGCTTATAATATGTACTTATGGTATGTAAGACACATACCGTGCATGTTGCACACACATACGAACGCACACACACACGCACACACACGCACACACACACACACACACACACACACATATATATATATATATATCGATATATATATACAGATATATATGTATATATATATATATATATTCCCCATTAAGATATCCGAAGACCTTTACAATAATATACAAAATATATACATTTTTGGGCTTTCGTAAGAAATTAAGCAATTTTACCGGTTTTATCTTTGTTTTAAACTTCACATTATATAGGAAAGTGCGTCGTTGTATTCTTACGTGGTTTTTTTCTTATACAGTTTTTCAAACTTAATCGACTGAAATCCAGAAGCTGGCAAAGAAAATTCAACCAAAGTTTAAACCATAATTCAGTCATGCTAAGTATGTTTATGTGTGTGTGAATATTATGGCTTCTTTTCGTTTTGTATTTTTAAATTTTGTATTTCGATTTATCTGAAACACCTCATCTAAATGCCATAAATCAAGTGTAAAATAGTATACTGTCAGAGAATGGTTCTACTAGATGCCAGCCAATGTGATTTATCAGGTGAACTAGAGAAGAGCATTTTATTTGAATTATAATAATAAAAAAAGGAAGACCAAAAAAAAAAAAAAAAAAAATTAGTAACAATGATATGCAATAAACCTGTCATGTAAAGCTTATTTTACTTTATTCTTTNGTGAACTAGAGAAGAGCATTTTATTTGAATTATAAAAAAAAAAAAAGGAAGACAAAAAAAAAAAAAAAAAAAAAGAAGAAAATCTTATATTCACATGTCCTGTCATGTAAAGCTTATTTTACTTTATTCTTTGTTCAATAAGTTGACTTTTGGATTTTAGTTTGGTCTTCAACTGCTAAAATTCACATAAATAATCGCCGCTGCATTTAAGTGTTGATCCTAATCAATAGTGGTATTACAAATGTAAATAAGAAGGAATGATTATAATCCGCCTGAAACGAATATTTTATACTTCTCTATTGTGGTGTTGGACAATGTAACACTTATCTGTGGACTTTCATTGAAGGATATATAACATGTAACAGTATTTGTAAATTTCACATAAAAGTAAGAATCATTAAAATTTTATTAAAAATTTTTTTTGGTTTTTGTTTAAATAGAACACGTCTTATCGAGCATTGAGTTTTCTTACATAACGCATACAACTAAATGCTTTATTTTAATAAAAAATTCTCCACAAACCGGTCGTAAAGTTGGTCAGTTTTTTGAAAGAGCTCATAAAATAACGGCTCTTGCGTAAGGCGACACTTCCGCATCTCTTACATACTAGCGCACGTAAAGAATGTTATTAAAAACTATAAACTACTCTGGATATCTTTTTAAGCGTATACTGCTTTGTGATTGAGATTAAGAGAAGCTGAATTGATTAGCGTTAAGCTGAATTTTGAGAAGAGAGAGAGAGAGAGAAATAATTTAATAAGGGTGCTCAAGAAAATATACTAACGGTCATTAGAGACATTTTGATGTGAGTCTGTCTGTACACATAACAGAAGTAGAGCTGTTATATAAGCAGCAGCCATTTGACTGCTCATCATTTGTATGAGCAAACATTATTATGTTAAAGGTTTTTTGATATTACGGCAATGGTTATAAAATTAAAACTAATATACATTTCTATGTTTTTAAGTACAAAAACTCTATGATGTATACATGTATGTATGTATTTGTACATATATCGTTTCGCTTATGGCGCAAATATAACGGTTTGATTGCGTCATCGAGTCCATTCTTCAATGCGGTTGGTGTGTAAGTGCGTCATATAGGTTGATTGTGATTTGTTTTTGTTCAGTTGTGGGATTTCGGTCTAAGTCTTTAATTTATAAGTCATATAACTTTGGTAATGTGTTCAATTTTCATTCATTTTGTTCTTATAATCTGGTATGTTGCCTTTTAATGTGATAAGTATTAACTTGAAGTGTAGTTGAGAAATTGTATTGCTTGATTTGTATTTGCTCTTAAGTTTAGTTTCTATGCCATAAATTACTTCTGGTATAGAATATATTAAGTTTGTGTTGATGTATGTAATAACCAAAAGAGCTTAAGACAGACCCGCCTTTTATTTTATTATATCGATCGAGTCGCAATCATTTTCTAAATCGATTTAAGTTTGTTTGTCTGTCCGTACACTTGCCTGTCTGCCTGTCTAAAAGGTCAACAATTTTGAGATATTTTGACGAAGTGTTTTGGTCTCTAAAGACAAACGCCACATTTAAAAAAAATCTTTATATGAAAAAAATTTCAATTTCTAATACTTTTTAGAAAAATCGGTGAAAACTAGTACATGGCATAAAAGAAAATTTGGAAAGCTTGGATCAGATATGTCTACTTGGATCAAATATAAACTACTTCTCATATAATCGTTCCTATGCAGAGTAAGCTTCTATCTGGTAAGAAGATCTAAATTTTAATATTTTATGATACAAATGTTCGTACAAAGTTTGAACCACTTAGGCCTATTATTTGGACCCCATCACATATAGAGGTTATTATGAAATGCCTTTTTATGATGACAAAATTAATGTTTAGCAATTTATGGCGTATATGGTTGAAGGACAAGAAGATCTCTGCCGGAAAAATTAAATTTATTAATTTCGACTACGTCGATCCACGTCGCCCTACGTTTTAAACCACCCTAGGAAAAGCATATACAAATAAGGTATAGTTTGTAGTATTTTTGTCACATTTTTGCGTTTGCCGCAGTGGTGTAGGCTATTTAATTATGGGCTTGCCAGACTATAATGTTTGAACATGTATTTTGTGTGCCGCTAGAGACAAGGGCGATTTGTGTGTTTGAATTTAATTTCCAAAAAAAAAAAAAAAAAAATATTAACTATGGTTTTCCTTCTGTATGTAAAATATTACGTATGATTTCAATTGCTCTTAAGAATTTGTAATTGCCTCTATGAAGTACTTTTGGAACCTATTTTAACTTGAAATCAATTTTGAGTTCTAATAATTTCTGATTATTAACGTCTCTGGATTTTCTAAAAAGTTGTGTTGCCATTCATGTTTACTACATGTCTGCTATACTTTTTTTATTAGAAATTTTTATTGTGATAATCTTTTCTTTCTTTAATTTCTTCCAATGCCCTTTTATCTTATGTTCCGTAATATAATAATTAACCGTCTAGTTTTCTATAAATTTCTTTCACATTTTTGTATTTATATATCTCTACATATGTGGTTCCTATATTAACATTTTCACAGGTTTAATATTTTAATGTTCATGTTCTCATACCTTCTTGTTGTCATTTCTTTATATTTATATTCATCTCTATTAAAATATTTAAGCACATATATGTCGGGAAAATGTCAGCATTTTGTAGTTCTATTATTGTAATATATAATAATTTACTTATTGGAAGAGTTTTTCTTTTTATTTCTATTTATATATAATAATTATTTTTATGCAGTATATATAATCATCTTCATCATCTAAGACAAGGTTTACATACCGGTAATTAACTTGTCGTATATAAATATTTCTCTGAAATTCTCGGGTACTACAAAGTTTTCCAAGAATGGATTTTGTATATTGAATTAGAAAAAGTTCTTCAATTTTGAACAGATCATGTGTATGAAATTTTTTCTTAACGATTATTCAAAACTTCACATTTAAAAGTTTTATATATAATTTTGCTTACTGTATTTGATAGTAACATAATCAATGAAAGATACAGATTTTTGTAAATTTTCCATTTGCTTATCGATTTACATTTTTGTTGTCGCTCTACTTATGTAGTGCGTTCCCTTTATGATCTAAAGAAATGATAGACTCGGTTATTAGATTGATCGGAGGATCTTAAATAGATTGTAGTCTCATTTTGACGACTGTCACGTAATGTGCATTGCACATAACTAATGTTCAACACTCAGAAAATAAAAAAACAACTTTTAAACTCCTTCGGTTTCGGTTTACCAATGCTAAAAATTGCTTCTTTTACAAAGACAACAAGCGACTGTAAGTAAAAATACGAGTTTTCGATACGCATATAATCATTCGCGTAATGATACGATGCTTTGTTCATTGAAAGGGTGGCTTTAAATATTTTTTATTTTTTTAATTTTTTTTCAATTCTATGCTTAGAATTATGTTTACATCGGTTAAAACTAAATATTTACAAATTATTTATATTTTATGTATGATTATATAAAATAGTAACATGGTATTTTTACAGGTGTGCCACCTGTTTTGATTTTTATTATTATGTGTATATTTTTCTTTCGATAGGGTCCGCATCCCTGAATTGTGAATAATGCGGATTTTTATAAAAATTATTAACAGAAAATTATTTTCAACTTTAATGTTCGCTCGCGATTTTTTTCTTTGAATATCACGATTCAACTTTCGGCCTCGTACGGGAGGAAGTCATCTTGCGAAAAAAAAGAAAACAATTTTTTTTTATTATTATTATTATTACATTTTCATTATTATTATTACATTTTCAAGACAAATGAAATGAATTCTTAAATTAGAGAAATTAGTTGAACACTAGCATCATAGGCTATCGGTTCTTCAAAGCCCCCAACATTTTTTTTATTAGCTTAAACTGTTTTAAACTTACTAGAAAATGTAGGAAAAATTTCATTACCAGTAAGAAATTTTTTCATTGAAATTTCAGGCTTTTCCTAAAATGCATCCAGAAGACTCTCTACGCTAAATGAATCTCTGCTTGGAAGTTAAAAGCTACAGTCTTTCCTATTGATTTTTAATTTCTCTAATACACTAAAAAATATCTTTATAATGTATTTATGACCGTTTAAAAGCGTTTCCATACAGAAATATGGTAATGTAGCTTTGCTGGAACGGCACTTTTTAATAGGTATGAGACCAAGAGCGATTCGGAAGGTTTCAATGCCTCTGCTAAGAAATTAGAATTTGTGATGAAATTTTTATTCCCACCACCGAAGATGAGGGGTATATTTCATTTTGTCATATTGTTCGTAATGCCCAAAAAGAAGCTTCAGGGACCCCACAAAGTCTACATATTCTCGATCAGAATCAAATTTAGA
>KK351313.1:93007-103778 GCA_000671755.1 Glossina brevipalpis | reverse complement strand
ATAGATATTTTCTTAAGGTTTTTTTTTTTTACCTCAACATTAATATGGAGCGCAAGCGCGAACATTTCCGCTATATTTTGCTTTATTATTTTCGTAAAGAAAAGAACGCAGTGCAAGCCGCCAAATGTTATGTAATGTGTATGGTGATGAAACCCTTAAAGAAAGGCAATGCCGAAATTGGTTTGAAAAATTCCATTCTGGAGATTTTCCTCTTAAAGATGACCTACGTTCAGGTCGAGCTTAATGAGGATGAAATCAAAACCATCCTCGAAGCGGATCGTCATATAACTGCACGGGAGATAGCAGAGAAGTTAAATGTTTCAAATACAACCATTCAGCAGCATTTAAAACGTATCGGTCTCGTTCAGAAGCTGGATATTTGGGTTCCGCACGATTTGAAAGAAATTCATCTGACAAAATTCATTAGCGTTTGCGAATTATTGCCTAAAAGCAATGAATTCGATCCGTTTTTAAAACGAATCATCACTGGACACGAAAAGTGGATTGTGTACAACAAAGTCAATCGAAAACGATCGTGGTGCATGCCTAATGAGTCATCGCAAATCACTTCAAAGGCACATATCCAATAAAAGAAGATTTTGCTGTCAATTTGGTGGGATTGGAAACGTCCGGTGTATTTTGAGTTGTTACTACTGTCTACTGTCGGCAATTGGACAAATTGAATGCAGGGGTCAAGGAAAAGCGACGAGAATTGGTCAATTGTAAAGGTGTCATTTTCCACCAGGACAATGCTAGGCCGTACAATTTTTTGACCATTCGGCGAAAATTTATGGATCTTGGTTGAGAATTGATGGTACACCCACCTTATAGTCTTGATTATGCGCTATCGGATTACCATTTATTTCGATCTCTGGCCAACTCCCTTTGTGGTAAAACTTTCAACGATGATGACGCTGTAAAATTTCACTTAATTCAGTTTTTGGCCGAAAGGGACTAGACTTTCTACGAGCATGGAATTGTCAAGTTGTCAGAAAGATGTCATCGAACAAAATGGAAAATACATTATAGACTAAACTTCATTCCAAGTAAGAAAAAAAACCTTTTATTTTATTGAAGAAATCAGAACTTATTTAGTTGCCAACCCAATATAATAAATTCTCTTTTAAGAAGAAATTTGTTAAGCGTAAAATTCAAAGCCAATCGAGTCTAACTTATTTCGTCTTTTCGTTTAATTTTATTAGGTTAAAACTTAAGATATATAATTCTAGTTATACTCGCGAGATCAACTTGAAAAATAAGGACATAACAAAGAGTTGAAAAAATTTGAAAAAAATGCAAACATAAGAAATTTTGAAGTATTTTGATAATATCTTATGAATTACAGTTAACACTAAAGTCGCTTGATCGAATTTTGAATAATTCCTATTTTAGTTATTCTAATAAATTTTATATTAAATTTTAGAACAAAATATTCTGTAAATCATGACGTGTTCGAATATTAAATGGCAGACAAATAATAAATAAATCTCTGACGCATAATATTGACGAATGTTGAACTAATTCGAACAGGGAGTGAAAGAAAGAGAACAAGAAAAAGAGAGATGTGAGGAATTATTAAAATATCTTTATCGTTAAATCAAAAGATTGCAATTCTAAATGCGCTAGTAAGATGAGAGTAATAGTTCGAATTGAAATTGGAAACCGATTGAAATACTAACAGCAAAAAAAATGTTTACTTTTACATCTCGGGGACCGTTATGAAAATTAAAAATTTTTATTAGAAGATTTAGTGGAGTCTGGAAACGGGTAGTCTCGAGATTCTATTCGATTTGATACGGAATTTTGTCTTACGTGTTTTTCGCATTTATTTAATTTTTCCAATTCGGGGTAGAAAAGCTTTCCAAAATTTAATTTTTTGAATGCAGTAATTGGATGATAATGTAAAAAAGTTTTTTTTTTTTTTGTTTTGCTGTAAATATAACTAATTCCTGTTTATCTCAATATTTTCGCGCAGCAACTGAAAAGAATGCATTCATACATACATATACTTACACATACACAAACCAATCATACATACTCTCGTATGGAATAAATAGGTGAGTGGGAAGGCGAAATTTTTTATGCTTGCAATTGAATTTCTTTTTCTTTATGATAATCAAACATATACACACTGTCTACAAAAGGACCCACACACGAACTCGCACACACACACACACATTCAGCAAATCTTCCCTTTGCAATATATCAGTTGCTATATGTGTAAGTATTTAAAAAAAAATTTTTTTTTTTTTTTGTAGTTGTTACACAATTTGTTGCCCCTGAGAGAAAATGTACACATATGTGTATGTGTGTGTACGTAAAAGTACGTTCTTTTGTATTTATGTACAATACATGTATAAATATGTACTTTTTCTGTATATTTTATTTGTATCTTTTATTGTGTGAAAAATTCTGGTTTTTCGCCATAGTCGTCGTTTTTTCTTTTTTATGTGTACATGCTATGTATACATATTTCTTTTTTTTTTTCTGAGTTTTTCTTGTTTTTCTCAGTTTTTGTCATACACTCTTTCTTGCGTGTTGGTGTCACGTTTACTAAGTTTCGATTCTGATTGGACGTGTTGGCATAGTTGCTTTACTTTCATTTCCACTTGTAGATGGATACCTACATCGCTGCTTTACTATGCACTCTACATATATGTATATATATATATCTATAAATAAGTATATGTGTATATGGCTTTTGGCCATTGGAAAACTCCACCCATATACTCAGGAATGCTTGCTTTTGTCGTAAGAGCATTCCTACACATGTCTACATATGCATACACGTTCCATTGAACTTACAAATGTATAAGTGTTCATGTTCGTATGCAGTGAATCGATAAGAATTGTAAATGTGTGGGCATGCATATGAATATACCAGCAAGCGTGTATTATGCTCTTCTATAGTTATATGAACACTGGCGTTGCCTTTTATATAAATCAATGGGATATCATAGTATTCATCAATTTCCAACATATTCGTAATTGAGAAAATTATTTTTGCTTTTACGTATAAATTTGGATATTTTTGCAGGAAAATGAATGCATAGCGACTACAGAGATTTCCTTTTAAATATTATATGTGCAAGCAATCTTTTACCATGAATGCATTTCATTCTAAAATGTTTACAAGTTAAGCTAATTATTTGTAAATTTCTCTCTAGTTTTATTTAAATCCAAAAATGACCTATCGGTCAATGCTAGAATTTTCTATTTATTAAAATTAAAATATTTATACCTTGAAAAAAATTCTCCTTCATTACCAGCTGCTCATATTCGAACGTTTTTAAATATATTAAAAATGTTGAACAAATTCTCTAAAAACAGATAAAAAATGTATAAATAGTTATACAATATTAATGGTTATTGAAAAATAATATTACAGAAGCAAATATGTACCATTTCGTTTAAAGACTTCGTTAAATTTTAACACTATTTAGAACTTTTGGTCCAAAGTTTGCAATGCAGATCTGCTAACGCTATTGAAGGCGTTTTACAGAGAACGTACGAAATGGTATTTGTATAATTTGGTTCTAGATATGCTTCAAATGGCAGATGTTTAAAAGCCTCGCTTAATTTTAACTATGCGTTAGATATGCGTATTATCTGCCTTTGTTTGTGTGGCATACGAAATTTATTCTGTTGGCAAGTTTTGGTGATTTATTAATAGTGATTTCAATAACTGATATAATCGTGGATAATTCTGATTCTGCTGCTTCGGACTCGCAATCTTTTCCCATTAGTACCCACAAGTAGTACGGCTTTCTAAACAGCAAATTAACCAATTTAATCTGTTTGAATCAGATTGATGGATCAGTGGTATCCAAATATCGACACTTTTTTTTTTTTTTTTTGTATACAATTCCCCCAAATAGTTGAATACTTTTTAGTCAGATATGATTATTTTTTTTTTTTGATAATATAATGACGATTGTCATGCCGGTCTTGTTCGTTTTCAATATATTGTTAATAGTTGACTGTCGTGCTGCGACCCAAGTATCTTAACATTTAATGCGAAAATACTATCGCTTAGTTTTATGTATAGCGTATACATATTCCCGCTACGATACTCCTTTTTCATTACCTTTTCCCCTACATATAAACCATTGAACGAGAGAATAACAAATGTTACTTAGTAACGTTGCCTTCCGACCATTGTAACCTTAGCAACTATATCGAAAAATTTCTTTAGCGACCTATAAGACAATCGATTACACAATTTCAGAAAGTGTTGGAAAAGTTACTTTGAGTTTTGCACAATAATTATAAAATGAAATTTTTCTTAAAGAGATGTTTACGCAAAAAGCCCCAGGAAATGAGACCTGGTGCTATACTCGATGCTGTTATCTCTCAATCATCGGCTACTACAAATAAATGCTTACTTTACAAATTGGCAGATTTTAAAAGAGGTAAAATTCGAATTTTTAATTTACAGGAAATCAATCAAAACGAAATCAATTTTTTCCAATTTTTTTCAATTTTTTAAAGGAGGTGATCTTATTGATGCTATCAATACGGGTGGTCTTATTGCAGTGGAGCAGTTGATACGTGATCAGTTTGCGGTTTTTATGTACAATGATGGCAAAGGTCAGGTAATTAATCGAGCTGAGTTTTTGCGTTGGAAATATCGTGATCACACTGAAGTCACAATACCCATTGAAGCTTCGCTTTCTATGCATGATCCTTTGGGTAAATGGCAGGATCATAGTGCCTGCTGGCAAATGCAATATCGTGGTGCTTTAGGAGAAAGTTTGTTGCATGTTTTAATCATATGTGATAGTAAAGTTCACAAAAAATTGGCGCGTATTTTGCTAAGAGTGTTTCCACGCTTGGCTTTAGATGTAATGGAAGGAGAAGAATATTTGGGTGCTAGCGCTTTACATTTAGCTATTGCCTATAGTAATAATGAGTTGGTTGCTGATCTCATAGAAGCTGGAGCGGATATAAATCAAAGAGCTGTGGGAAGCTTCTTTTTGCCAAGAGATCAGCAGCGCTCTAATCCGGCAAAATCTACAGATTACGAAGGTCTTGCTTATATGGGAGAATATCCTTTGGCTTGGGCAGCTTGTTGTGCTAATGAAAGCGTCTACAATTTACTTATAGATCATGGGGCACATCCTGATGCTCAAGATTCATTTGGAAATATGATCTTGCACATGGTAGTAGTATGCGATAAATTGGTAAAAAGGCATTTACATTAAGATGTGTAGAATGGATTCATTACATTGCTAGTTGTTTTAGGATATGTTTGGTTACGCTTTACGTCATCCCAAGACACCCGCAAAAAACGGTATTGTTAATCACGGTGGATTAACACCATTAACTTTAGCTTGTAAATTAGGACGCGCCGAAGTTTTTCGCGAAATGTTAGAATTGTCAGCTCGTGAATTTTGGCGTTACAGCAATATAACTTGTTCTGGTTATCCCTTAAATGCTTTGGATACTTTATTACCTGACGGACGCACGAGTGAGTTATTGTGATTCTAAGGTGTTGTAGTTCAAAAACTTTTTTGTCACAGACTGGAATTCGGCTTTGTTTATTATATTAAATGGAACAAAAGAAGAACATTTGGATATGTTGGACGGTGGTATTATACAACGTTTGCTTGAGGAAAAATGGAAAACATTCGCTCAAAATCAGTTTCTTAAACGGCTTCTAATACTTATGGTACATTTGCTTTGCCTCTCGGTGTCTGTGTATTTAAGACCAATGCATGATACTGATGATGATGAGGACAATGACGAAGATAGTGAGTATAACAGTAATGGGAGAGAAGATAAAAAGCTAAATAAGGAGGTCGAAGAGTATGATGTTCAAACTATAGCCCGTTATTGCGCTGAGCTGGCAACGATAGCAGGAGTGTTAAGTTTTCTTATTTTTCAACAGGGAGACGAAATCAAGAATCAAGGACTGTCAGCATTTCTTAAACAGTTGGTAGGAAAAATTGTTTTTTAATTTTTACTTAAAATTTTCCTTCAAATCATCTATCGCGGTAGTAGTCTCATGCTCCTGCCAAAGCTATATTTTTAGTATCAAATGTATTGATTTTATCCTGCATACCATTTCGTCTAATGGGTGATACCGACACTGAAGAAGCTATATTGATATTCGCCGTGCCTGGCAGTTGGTTTTTGCTCATGTTTTTTGCAGGGTATGTTTTTATCATCATATTTTTATGAAACTCTTCGTGAGTTGTTTTTTTTTGTAGGGCTATTCGCCTGACCGGTCCATTCGTGACAATGATTTACTCAATGATAACTGGCGACATGTTTACGTTTGGCATTATTTATTCGATCGTTTTGTGTGGATTTTCACAGGCATTTTATTTTCTCTATAAAGGACATCCTCAATTACAATCTACTATGTTTAATTCGTTTGCCAGCACGTGGATGGCATTGTTTCAGACCACTTTGGGCGATTACAATGTAAGCATAGAGAATATTTGACGTTTACTACAATATTTCATACTCTTTCTTTCAGTATCCTGATTTGAATCAGACCACTTACCCGAATTTATCCAAGACGGTTTTTGTTATGTTCATGATTTTTGTACCCATTCTACTTTTGAACATGTTAATTGCTATGATGGGTAACACGTATGCCCACGTAATTGAACAATCGGAAAAGGAATGGATGAAGCAATGGGCAAAAATTGTAGTCACCCTCGAGCGAGCTGTTCCACAAGGCGATGCGAAGAATTATTTGGAAGCTTACTCTATACCGTTAGGCCCTTCAGATGATTCTGGCTTTGAGGTACGAGGTGTGATGGTCATAAAAAGTAAAAGCAAGACAAGAGCCAAACAAAGAAAGGGTGCAGTTTGCAATTGGAAGCGTGTAGGTCGTGTAACATTGAACGCGTTGAAGAAACGTGGTATGACCGGGGAACAAATGCGTCGTCTTATGTGGGGAAGAGCTTCTATATCTAGTCCCGTTAAAATAACCAAAAAGAAGTTGAAGGATCCTTATAATTTGCATCCTGAATTGGCCATTCAAGCAAACATTACAAGCGCTATGGATATGTTAAATTTTGCTGCAAAACCTTCCACTGATGTCTCATTATGTTCGAAAACAGCAACTGCTCCGACAGATAACATTATACCGCCGACAGATCCCATAAGAGACTTGATAATAATGGCAGAAGAGAAACCTGAAACTCATGACCCTCAATTTTATGCCGATCTTATACAATTAGCTAATAAAGCTTTTGAATTGGTGGAGTTGGTGAAATCGCAGCCTATTGAAGTGAAAAGGACAATAACGACAACAGACGCTACCAGTGAAATAGATTTGAATATCATAAAATCTAATGAGATTTTCATGCAAGAAGACGATATGATTAAAGAAATAAGCAATGGCGAGGATCTGCCATTGCCCGGTAATTTAACAAGTTTGTTTCAAGATCCGAAAGATATTGTAGATCCTCAAAAGCTTGAACAATTTTTGAAAATGGTAGCCGAAGTAGAAACTGAGGAAAGCGACGGTGGTGGACCTATATTGGGAAAATTGTCCTTAGCTCGTAGAACTCGTATGGCTTTATTTAAAGCTACAATACCCGAAAATAATTTGGAAAATGGTGCAGAAAATTTAATCACATCAGTCTGGGATCATGTTTCGCAGGAAAATGTTGATGATATACCGGTAAGAAAAAAAATATTGAAATTTAATTTCTAACTTTAGATCATTTAATGCACTTTGCAGAATTTTGATTTTCAAGAGGCATTAGCTATTGAACATGTACTCACAGTGGAACAAGAAGCTGAAGTTGAGACCGAAGATGGTAATGATCAAACAGGCGCAACTAGCGATGATAAATCTACTGCCGAAGAAATTCACGCCACAATGAAACATTTTCATTTACGTAAGCGACAATACCAGCAAGACGATGCAGCTCGCCGAGCTAAGAGCGCTAGAGTAACACGAAAGAACAGGTAAACTTTATAAATTGTTCGCATGAGTTTAATGACTAATCTTGACGAACATAGAGTTTCTCCGGAATACTGCGCTGACGAAATGGATTATAACCGAGGCCGTTCAGCGCCACTAAAATTAAAAAGAGTTGAGCAGAAGATATCTCCACCGGATCCTTTGGAGCCTTGGAGTACCCGTGAATTGCAAAATATAAGCAAAATATTAGGTTCAAAATAAAAACAAGTATGAAAATTATATTCGGCTGACCCGAATATTTTATATCAATCGCCTTTATCTTAAAAACAGGAGGCAAAACTAAACATTAATAGGTGGGTGTGGCAGTTTTTTCTTTCTTTATGGAATGGCCAGCCATGGAATACCGTGGAAACCAGCTAGAAAGAAACCGATGCGCTTTCAGCTTATACTGTGGGCGTGGCCTGTGATCGATTTGGCCCATTTTCAATAGCAACGTATGTGAAAGAATTTCCAATGCTTTTGCCAAATTAAAAGCCGATATCTTCATTTTTGCGACCTGGAGAATATTTACCACAGACATTAAACATGCGGATAGACGGACATACTTAAATCGGTTCCAAATTTAATGCTGATCAAGAATATATATACTTTGTGGAGTCTGTGGAGTTTCCTTTTGGTAGTTACACAAACCAAATGACAAAATTATATGTACTTTTCATCTTCGTTGGTGGGTATAAAAAACAGCTGCAGAAATCTCATAAGGTGTGTATATTCTTGATCAATATCAAATCCGGAATCCATCTATCTCTCCATCTGTCTGTCTGCTTGTCCGTGTAATATCTGAGTTAAGCATTGTCCCTGTCATAAAGATTAAGATATCTGGTTGAAATTTGGCAGAAACATTGGAAGTTCTTACGCGCAGATTGGTATTGAAAATAGGCCAAATCAGTGACAGGCTACACCTGCATTAAAAAATAAGCTGAAAAAAATTCTGTTGTCGCTTTCATCTTCAACGCATTGTTTTTTCTTTCCTTTTGGAAAGGACACGTGTTCTTAATATTTTTCTTAATTAGAAGAAATGGTTGGTATGGTAAAGCATTGGATATTTTTAACATTTGGAGATAATGACTTAACATGCCACACACGCGACGAAAAGATTGATTTATTGAAAATCCATTTCGGCAAACGAAAAAATTTTAGAATATATGTATAATTATAAGACTTTCTGCAGCTATAAAATATATTTTCCGAATTTTTCATGCTTGCATAATTAATTTTATCCTTTAATTATATTGAGTATTGAAGTATAAATCGAAATTTATCAACATTAGAATCATGTGGTAAGCGTATAAAAAGGTTATATTATCCTAGTGATGACTGTAAGAGGCTTAAATGCTATATACTTCTTTCTGTACGTCTTAGTTCGACTATTTTCTCTTTGTTTTTACATTCAGTTATAACAGCACGTTTCTATTTGCAAATGATATCTCAAAACATTTTATCCAAATTACCAACACTTAACACTTTCTTTGGTCGTTTTCTTCATTGTTGTTTACTGTATGCTCCATGAAATTCATTTATTATTCCAAAGGCATCTGTCGAGAATTCTTGTTTGTGTTAATCCTTAAAAGTAAAATTTCTTTAAACCTTATGTACAAATATAAAATCCAGGTATTGCGATTTTGTGGTTTCAAGTTTGTGTGCGCAAATACACGAACGAAAAAAAGGAAACAAAAAAAAAAAACAACAGTTCGTGTATATGTGTTTATATCATTTCATTATCATTTTCATACACGTATCGGCCAAACTAGAAAAACTCGTTTGAAAAATGCACAATAAATTGGATGGAGAACACGAACCACATGTGCATTCATTTCACATTCAACAAACATTATCAAGACATTGGTCACGTTTACAGTTGTATTAAGCCATCTGTTAGCTGGTATGTATACCAGCTGATTACTAATTTCGTTTTTCATCCACGATGAATGAACTGAAAATGTATGAGAAAGTTATGCATTGACAAAAAAAAAAAAAAAAAAAAAAGAAAAAGAGCCGGAGAGTGAAAAATAATACTAGAAAAATCTCAATCAAGTTACGCGCGTGTAAAATGAAAACAAATCCATCAAAGATGGACAAGGTTGTTAATGGTACTTATACTTAAAGGTATTGGGAAAGAATAGGATCCTGTCTGTTAAAAGGCAGGATAATTATATTATGAAGATGATGCTTGCCTTCTTTACGAACGTGGAAGTTTATTTGAGTTGTTGAAACAACTTTAATTAGCAATAATGATGAAAATGCAAAAAAGAAACACAAACAAATTTCTCAGAATATGCTCTAATTCTTATTAGTACATTAAATTTCTTCATTCTGCTAGAAGATTTAAGATTACACTGGTTATGGCTTGTTCTTTGTATTATTGTATTGTAGTGACTGTATTATTTTAAATATTTGCTAGAATTATTGAAAAACTTAAAATCTCTGCTAGCATTCTTGTTCTGCTTGAAACTAATATTCATTCAAGTCAATCTGTGGTCGGCTTGCGGCTTCTGAAATCAGGCAAATTAGATAACGTTTTCTCATTTAGGTTTACGGTTTTCGTTATTGTTGTAGAAGTGTTGAATATTTTGTTTCTCGTTTATGCTGGCACGTCAATTTTTTTTTGATATTGAACGTAAATTTTCCTATTTTAGCACGAAAGCAAAAGAACTATGGTGTTTCATATTAAAACGGAAAATAAGAGCATACGAAGTCAAACGTGAATTATGTAACCAAAAAGCTGGTATGTCGTGTTTGCGTTTCGTTTTGTTTTCAAACTGCCATCGTTGAACCGTAAACTGATTGGATTCGTTAGCGCTTTAGAATATATATATATATATA